>PVJL010021852.1:0-10029 GCA_004026885.1 Lyroderma lyra | reverse complement strand
CTCCTAGATTCTACTCAAAAGTATTCCTATAAACTCATTATAAATTTTATTTTTAAAAACATATTTTCTAGCTTTATGTGCTGGAAAGTTCTGAAAACAATGACTCACCCATCGATAACGAATGCTTCTCGTGTCCGGATTGTGGTCTCTAAGTACCATTTCACATTAAATATGACCAAAATTTAGTCGCTTTAAAGAAGAAACAAGACATATCATCTCTCATGATTCTGTGGGTCAGCGGTGCTCTTCAATGGGTCCAGACTGGCTTGCTGGGTCTCTGCGGCCAGCTGACAGCTAGGCGGGCTCAGGAGGGCCTAGCGTGGCCGAGGTTTAGAAGAGAGAGTAGAAGTTCGGCAAGCGGAGACGTTTAGGGCGGGTTTCCCGGTAGAAGGAGCAGTGTGGACAGGACACAGAGGAGCAGCTTGCCCTCCCAGTGGAGGGGGTGGAGCAGGGGCTGGGAGGGGGCGGGGAAGGCTGGGGTCAGACTCCTGAGGACCCTCAACGCCGCCACCCTGCAGCGCCACCCTCTTCTCCGGGTCTGGTCACTGCTTCCTTCAGGAGAGGCCTTTTGGTCACCTGACTCAGGACTTCCTCTGAGACAGGGCCGCAGTCGCTATTCCAGCAAAGAATGACACAAACCAGAGTTTCCTGAAACAATGCTCCAGCAACCAGAGAATGGCGTTCCAAGGACAGTGGCATCGATGCTGTCATTACCCTGAAGCCTATTTGAAAGATGCAGGTCATGCTCATCTTTGGACCACAACTCGCAGACACAGACAGAAGCTCATTTAATGACTCCCGATGGACAAGCACGTCCGTCCGGCTTTGAATTGCAAACTTACACCTTCTGGAACCGGGAGCCGCAGAGCTCGTCCTACTCTGGGTTTTCTTGTAAAAACGCGGCTCCCACACAGGTGCTTCCCGGGCAGCGGACAGTTGGGTGGGGAGTACGCTTTCCTCCCTGGGATGCAGGTACGGGGGTCAGGGGCTCTCTCTCTGCAAGCGATCCCTCCCGGGCCTCTCAGCCCCTCTGTGCCACGAGCTGCCGCACCGGAGGCCACTCTTTCTCGCTCCTTCCCAAGAGGAAGATGGGAACCACAGTCTCCCTCCACTCCCAACAGCGTGACAACTTTATATCCTGGAATAATGACCCAATTCCTACTCTCGTCCCCAGACTAGAGGGGCTGGCTCACGTCATAGAACACCCCCCTGCCCCTCCGTTCTGACCTTCCCCAGCAGGGGAGGGAGCGGAGCGCTTTGTCTGGGCCCTGAGTGTGTTGTCTACACACACGTGTCACACTGTCTGAGACCAAAGTCTGAAACCGTAGACTGTTTTCGCCCAGCCCCTCCCCTAAACGCCCCCCTAATCCGGCCCTAATCCCACCTGGGCACGCTGTCAGCTGCCCCTCAAACATCAAAGGCCAGCTGCTCGCCCCGCCGTCAGGCTCGTCCCTGTTTTTCCTGCACGGCGCGGACCTTTAAGATGTCACTTCCTTGCAGCTCTCATTGGGTCTAAATGAAACTGATGTGAGCACTTAAACTTGCACTTGGAGGCTGACTCCTGGGGACTGTGTCTCTCTCACCTCTTCAGCTGCTGCACCCCTGGGGTCTGACATCCTGACATAGATAAACAGGGCTCTCTTGCAAATCCTGGAGGTTCTTGAAGTTTCTAAATCTTTCCCATCTGAACTTGAAGAGGCCCCGGAGGACGGTCTAGGGCTGAGAGGGAGGATTTGGCGTTGAGCTTCCTGCTATTTTTAATGATTTTCTTTTCAAGCAGCCGTTACAGTCGTGTTCATCTTAGGAATGATTTTTTTTTTTTTAAGATTGGACGAATCATGTTAGAGAAGGACTGAGTCCTTCTTGTCCTGGACTGGCCTCCATGAGAGCTGTTGTCACCAAGTCCGGTCCTGCCCCGTGGGGGCCGTTGGCCCAGTGCGGTCTGCTCGGGGAGCCACGCCTGAGTCTTCGTGTTTGTCCTGGACCCTGACAAGCAGGTTGGCGAAGAATAGCACCTTCTCGAAGTCCTTGCTGCTTCCGGCCATGTCCACATCTAGCTGAACTCCCCAGAGCACACTCTGCTCAGTACTTTGGGAGAAGGTGACCCCTCACAAAGGGCCCTGAGTCAGGTCGTTAAAGTAGCCCTGAGAACTGAGTGCCATCGATGAGGGCTGCATGGCCCTGTGATGGAAAACGAAACGGGGACCACTCAGACAATTTTAAAATGAACATTCTTCCCTGGGTTGGTGACCATTCTCCTGAACACTGACCTTTCGGGAGCTGGCCCGTCACTATCAGTGGGCTGATGGCTCTGGTCACAGCCTGCTCACTCCCCACCGGTCACCCCTCTGCCCTGGGCTTCATGGCCATGAGTTTCCATTTCCACTTTCACCTCCAAGGTTTGGCTCAGGGGGAAGATAGGGCCATTTGCAGGTGCTGTGGTGGCTTCCAGAATGTTCTATTGAGAATAATTCTGAGGCTGCAGGTGGGCTCGGTGGGGAGAGAAGGCAGCCATCGATCATGGAGTAACTTCGGGCACCGAATGGGGAGATAGTTCAGTGTTCTCTGCTGTGCTCTGGGGGTCCCTCTGTGCTCACTGCGCCTGTGAGGGGGGTGTCCTGGCCAGTCCTGTTTGGCACTTGAGGGCTCTGTCTGGCCTTGCTCTTCCCGACAGGGAGGTGGACCTGGCCCCACACCTGGACTCCTCTCTTTCCTAGGGCAGCACTCAAGCCTTTCAGCAGTCCCGAGCGTGCCACTCACCTCCCGGCGGTCATGCGCAATGCGTGCGCGCCACTTTAACGGGCGTGTGACATTTCTGTCCAATGAATACACTAGTTTTCATAACTACTTCTCTGTTGTAGGACGTTTGGTGTGTTTACATTTCTTTTCTCTTAAAAAGAGCACCGTGATTAAATTTGTACATAATGTCCTTTTAAAATGTTAGAAGCTTCTTAGAATAAACTCCCAGGGGTAGGATTATTAGTTCAAAAGAAATGTCCATTTTAAAGCTTAACTAGGTATTTCTAAGTTGATTCCAAAAGACATGGGAGCGGATATTAGCGAATATAATATAAAAGGTGTATTGCGGTACAGGAGGCCCGGAATAGGCGTTGCGCGTGTGGCGTGGAGGGGCGCGTGCGAACGCAGAACCATAAAGCAGACGCGGCCGAACCGTTGGTGAGCGCGGGTGAAGGTTTGCGAGAACTCCTTGAACTGTTCTTGCAACTTATCCACAAATGCGCTCTTACTACGAAATGAAGATCGGTGGGTGTTGTGCCAGGTGCTTTGGGGGCTTTTGCCACGCACGAGACACCGTCTTCCGCCCACGTGCTGTCGACAGTGTCCTGTCCTGGCACCACGTTCCTACTGGAGCGTTCTTCTTCCTGGATCCGTACGGAACCTTTCTAAAGGATGTTACTCTTTGTCACACAGTTTCCAGGACTTGTCCCACTTTGCCATGCGCCTTTTCATTTTGGTACAGTTCCTCTGGACCCTGGGCGGTTCCTCGTTTTTGTCTGATCGGATCTGTCCTTGCTTTCCCAGAACAGCCAACCCTTACGGAAACGCTTCCAGGAGAGAGGGCTTCCCTTCCTCGGGCTCATCCGTGATGGAGCTGCGCGCTTTCTCCTCGCCACTTCGCAGTTTTGCGTGGCACCCCCTCTCGCTCCACCCTCGGGGCACCAGCACTGCACCCCAGGAGGGCACTCAATCAGGAAGTGTTTGCTATTGACTCAAATGAAAGGTGATAAAAGCTCTCCACGGTCTAATGACTTTCGAGCATTACTTGCAAGGCTGCAAATGAGAATCCAAGAAGCACTGTCCTGCATGGTACCCCCGTGGCTCTCGGAGGACCCGGCCAATTGCATTCAGACCGTATGTGGGGGCCACCCTGCCCGGAATGGCAGCCTCAGAAGGCAGTGGGATGAGGTTTTTCTCAGAGCCTGGGAGTCCCACAACAGGACCAAATGAAGACTGAAGTCAGCGTCTTCCCTCCTCCCCTTCAGCGACTGGGATTGTGACACGAACCTTCCGAAGCTACACAGGGCCGATGACACAGGGCGCTTTCGGTCCCGATAAACCTGCTTCATTTTTCCCTGCTCTGCAACACCTGATATTCCATTGTTAAGGACTCACGTCTCGGAGGCAAATGTTTTCTCATTTTATTACCCCGAGGCTTTGAGTTCTCCTATTCCTTAATTTCGGTCTGATGGGGATCAGCGCACGCCACCCCAAAACACGGTGCCTCGGGCGTTTTAAGCTGACGGGATCTGAGAATTGGCAGGCACCGGAAGGTTCTCTGACCTCCTCTTGCCCCGTCGGATGGAAGACACGCACGTGAGAGGCGCCCTCCGTGGGCCCGGAGGAAAGGAGCACCCGCATCTCAGGAGACGGGCACGGCGCACTCGTACGAGCTCTCTGGTGTCTCTTCCCACAAGGACCTTCATCCTGCAGGATCGGGGACCCGCCCTCATCACCTCACTACTTCCTGAGGTGCCCCATCTCCAGATGCAGCCATGCAGAGGGTTCAACATGGGAACCTGTGGGGCACCACCACTCAGCGCACAAGGTTCATTGCTCCCCTGGCCTCCCTCAGTTTCCCCCACGCGTGTGTGAAATACGCGTGTTAATACACTTCTGTTTGTCTTTCTCTTGGTCATCTGCCTTTTGTTACAGCCCCTGGCTGACAACCAAGATGGGTAGAGGGGATACTTTTCGTCCAGGGTGTGGCATGTAGCGAGCACTCAACAACACAAAAAAATCTAAGCTATTATTTTTAGCAACGTTTGAGCTAGGTCCCCAGTTCCTCCGTTTTCTGCTCAGTCGGCCCATTTCCATTCAGAAGGTGCTACGCTCGTCCATCAACTGCAAACCACCTCGTGTGCTGGGGAGGCCGACAGGTGAGGGAATTTTGCTCAAATGCTAATTGAGAATTAGGGTCGAAACACTCCAATTTGAAACAAATGCTTCAACGAAAACTTATTTCGCCGATCAGACTCAATCTCACTGTGTAGGAATACTTATGGCCGCCACTGCAGTTGCATCCATGCAAAAACTATGTTGCCCATTGTCAAGATCCAGGCCTAGCCTTGCTAAGGAAATGTCACCAGCTGCCAAAACCCCGGAGAAGTGTCCTGAATTATTTTGTCATTTTGATTTAACAAACGTTTCAGCTGAGAGAGCAAGACTGGGAATTATAATTATGTCAGCATATCATAATTAAATCTGGCCTACCCAGCCTTCAGGTATATTTTTAAAGAAAAACAAGCACAACAATTCTGTATGTGCACGCGAGAGCTGTTAGTGTTAAACACGTATTTGGCAAAATGGGAAGGGGACCGTCATCCCAATTCCGTCGGTACCCACAGGGCACAGCGCACAATGCGGGTTCCTTCCTTTGTGGATCGTCAGCAGTGAGGAGGCTCATCCCTTCCCGCTCCCTGACATCAGTGGGCACGTCCAGCGGCCGCCTCTGGCTCCAACGACAGGATGTTACACGTCGTGTGCAGTTAGCAGGGGTGACTGTTGTGATCTCTTTCCCCTGATGTCAGCTGCAGCTGTCGCTCCCTTTCAGGCTTGTCGGGAAGGGATAGATATTTGAACCAAGGAAGAACACCCTGACAGCCGTCCCCAGGCCCCTTTCCTTAGGGCCTTCACCCTTGGTGTTGCCTCATGAAAAGATTTAAATTCATCATTTTTTTCTCCGCTGCAATGTAGGGCATGGACACCTTTTTCCTTCCTTGTACCCTTTGGTACAGATAACTCAGCCTTTTTAAAGGTCCTAGAGGCAAGAAAAGTCTCCCCCTCCCCCACGCCCTCCTTCAAGTCCCTGGTGCTGCTAAGATCTGAGAGCAGGGCCACTGCCTGAAGTCCCATTTCCGCTTCCGGCCACGGCCTGGCAGGTGACAGCCGCATCCGGAATGTGCGTGTCAGAACCTTCTTAGTGAGCGAGAAAAAATGGAAGGATCGCGCGGCCTCCCCACCTCCGCAGGCCCCCGGCGACGACCTCAGACCGTGTCCTGGGGCCTCGGGGTCAGAACTTGAGAAAACCCCTCAATTCTAGGGGAGACCTGCCCAAGTTGTGGCTTCGCTCCACGAGGAGCACACCTTCGCGTGAGGGAGTGGGCCTGACTGGGAGAAAACGGGGTCCGGGGGGATCTCCCAGTTCCCTGCCAGCCTGCCCGGGGCCGGCGAGAGCAGGCTGGACAGGTTCCCAAAGTGTCTCGGTCCTTCGGGTGGGCTGGCCCCGCTCAGCGACAGCCAATTCCGAGGGGTTTCCATGCAGCTGGGCATCCGCGGGGAGTCACCAAGCGCTGATGGGCGTCCGAGTGCAGGGAGCCCCGCAGCACAGCGCCACCTGCCGACACGCTCGTTTCGGTCACTTCGCGGGGCGTTTCCGTGGCTTTTAGTGTGCGCGCCAACACACTTGCACAAAGCCCCGGCCAACCCCGTTTCTATCGCAGCGAGCCCGCCGTCAGACGTCCTCCTGCGGGGCGGCCACGTCACGCACGTCCCCTTGCCTTGTCTCACGTGACACAGTTGGAGGCCGAGTGCAAGGCTGCAGGTTTGACCCCACACGCGCTGCAGCGGGCCGCGTGTTCAGGAGGGGGGTTCTCGGGCGCCGCCCCGTGGCGGGCGGTGTCGCGCGCAGTCCCCGCAGACAGCCCCCTTCCGTCTGAGCAAGCATTCGCTGACTCACTCGGGCCGCACGCGGCTTCCAGGACGCTTGGCTGGCAGCAGGCACCGGGGAGAAAACCAAGACAATTGCTTTTCCATTACTCCACTACCAGCTGGCAGAGAGGACCAATAACCAAAACAGGAGTTTCTCAATACGGAGTCATGGCGACCGCAGTAAGGGGGCTGGGGCTGTCACCGCCCGTCCATTTCAGTTCTTCCAAGCGCTGCCGATTCTGAGCCCGTGAGTACCAGCTACAAATCGTTAAGCCCTGCTACCTGCTGTGTCACCGAAGTGCTGTCCGTGCCACAACCCAACACACGCAGGTGAGGAAATCAGTGCCGCACCAGGACTTGATTACTGAAGTTGGGATGGTATATTTTACTTAGAATTTCCAAATCCTGAAGTCTGATTTTAATAAGAGAATCCAGTAAATGGGCGACTAATTCCTGAGAGAAACATAAGGGATGGCTATTACGATTCAAACCTTGACTTCCGTATTTAGTCTATCTTTCTAATATTTCTGTTCTAACCTTATTGTAACAGGAAAGAAATACTGGCTACCTGAAATTCACTCACCAGCATTCAAAAACAAACAATAACCATCACAAGAGCAATAGTGAAAAATATCAGTTCAGCAGAAACCCAAACTTTAATTTGCAACCTTGTCCTGAGCTGGCTCTCCCGAGGACACGATCCTTCCCAGTTTTCCACCTCAGTCACCTTAGTGAGGAACTGTCCTCAGGAGGACATCATTCAGGCCTTCATCAAAGAATCAATACATAAGTGTCGGTGAGGATGTGGAGAAGGGGGGACCCTTGTGCACTGTAAACTGGCACAGTCACTATGGAAAACAGCATGGGGCTTCCCCAAAAAACTAGGAAACTGCCGTACAACCCAGCAATTCCACTTCTCAGTGTTTATCCAAAGAAAACAAAAACGCTAATTTGAAAAGATGTAAGTACCCTACGTTCATCGCACTGTTACTTACAAACAGCCAAGATATGAAAGCAACCTAGGTGTCAGATGCATGGACAAAATAGATGTGATATCGATACACAATGGAATGTTACTCAGCACTAAAAAGGAACGAAATCTTGCCATTTGCAACAAACACGGATAGACCTAGAAGGCCTTATGCTAAGGTGCTAGAAACAAGTCAGACGGAGAAAGACAAGAACCGTATGATTTCACTTACATGTGCAACCTAAAAAACAAAATAAAAGAAATGAATAAATAAAACAAAATAGAAACAGACCCCTATGTAGAGACAAGCTGGTGGTTGCCCAGGGGGAGGGGGTATGGGAGGTTGGGTGAAATTTTTAAAAAGCAAAAAGTTAAAAAGAAAGAAATACATTATTCAATGGCATTTAATCTCAAGTTGACTTTTATTTACTCTTTGAACGGAAGACATCAGGTTTGCAAAAGGGGTAAACTCTTCATGGGTCTTTTGAAAGTTGGCTCCATCCGGGCATCCTGAGATAGTGAGAGGTCAGTTGACATAAATCAGTTTCTTGGAAAGTGTCACCAAATAGCCTAGAGGTGGCTGGGCCCCGCATTTAAATTACTGGTTAGGAAAAGCTTTGAAAACTCTCTGAAGATATTAAAGAAAAACAAGAAAAAGGTGTGGCAGGATCTTCGCCTAAGAAAAATGTTCCTGAACTAATACCATGGGTTTGATTTAAACCGTTTTTATTAAAAAGATACGTTGAAAATGTAAATAGAGTTTCGGGGTGCCGTCCCGAAGGAGGCCCGAGAAGGCCGGGTTTCCCGTAGGGTAAGCTGACCGCGCCCTCGGAATGGCCTCTGAGGGTCCGAGGAGCTTGGGAGACAGCTTCCTGCTTCCTGCTGTAGCGACACCCACACATTCCAGGGTCTTTGGGGTTCATCACCTCAGTGCCAAGCTGAGGGATGGTGGGAATGAACGCCCCATGGCCACTGTAGTCAGGGGTTTCTCAGGACACTCCCACTTCCACATCTACCGATGTGTGACAGGACGTGTGACAGGACGTGTGACAGGACGTGTGCAGGACGTGTGCAGGACGTGTGACAGGAAGCGCTCCGGCTGTGCTTGCTTTGGGCCCAGCATTCTCCCAAGCACAAACGCGCACCGACCTGCCCGGGTCCCACAGCCCCCACGGAGGAGGCGCCATGATTTGGTCCAGTTTACAGACGAGGGACCGTGGCTAGGTCACTTACCTCGCTGAGCTGGTCGTATTGCCACTCGCTTCCGAAGTCACCCTCTTGCCCGCTCTGCTAACACGGATCCGGGCCCTTTAAACGATCCCCTTCGCCTGCCGAGCTCTGTCAGCACACAGAGACTGTGGGGTGGGGGCAGGGTGGTGCCGCCGCGTCCCGGACCTCGGACAGGGGGCTCAGCAGCCCCCCGCAATGTGCAAATGTGCAGCTGCTTTCTGCCGCGCCGGTCCTCACGAGGTGCAGCAGCGGAGAGCCAGCCCCCGTGCATGCTAGAGTGCACCTTTCCGGCAAGTTCCATGGGCCTGGCAGCACGGACCCTCCCGTCACCTGTTGAACGACATGCATGCCCTCTCCCGCAATACCTGGGTCTCAGCCCGGGGTGGCGGGGGCTCTGTCTCCGCCGCTGCCTCTGCCTGCTGGTCCTGCCTGTGCCTCTCCAGTTCCGTTTGCTTCTCACTGGCAGCTCCCTCGTTGCCCCGATCGGCCGTGATGGGGAATAGTCACATACGTGACACTTGCCTGACCAGGTTACTGGGTGGTTTCTCTCTCCCATTGGCTCCGGATTCATACCCTTGCCTGAGCGAGCAGACCAGGGAGCCGTGCCGCCCAGACGGGACTCCAGAGCCTGCTCCTCGTCACGCTGTTCGGTCACCCAGCACAGGTTGTAATGCAAAGTGCACAAAGGGACAAGTGCCACGTCACACTATGGGGCAGGGCATGGGGAGGGAGGTGTCCAGAACGGACCCAGAGGCTGACGTGTAAACGAAAGGCAGCCTGAAAAGGGGATAGGGTGGCAGCAGTGGGTGGGGGTGGGGGGTGAGACAGGTGTCACTAGGGCTCCCACTTAATGCCCCAAACCTCCTTCTCAGTCCTGGCGGGGACTCCTCGTGAGATGTGGGGGTCCAAACCCCTGCTCTCAATCAATGCCCTCCCTGCTTCTCTCATGCCCTCTCTCTAGGGATAGCTCCTCCCCCGGCATCAGGAAGCACCAGGCTCCTGGCCTGAGTGCTTGGTTATAAAAGGCGGTAGAAGGCGGCAGGAGGGGGTAGGAGCGGGTAGGAGCGGGTAGGAGGCAGCGGGAAGCAGTAGGAGGCAGTAGGAGGTGGCAGGAGGTGGCGGGAGGGTGTAGGAGGGGGTAGGAGGCAGCAGGAGGGGTA
>PVJL010021851.1:0-10049 GCA_004026885.1 Lyroderma lyra | reverse complement strand
GATGCATTGTTGTATTCTGTTTGCTAATATTTTGTTCAGGATTTTTGCATCTGTGTTCATCAGAGATATTGGTCTATAGTTTTCTTTTTTTGTGTTGTCTTTGCCAGGCTTTGGTATTAGACTAATGTTGGCCTCATAGAATGAGTTAGGAAGTATTGCTTCCTCTTCAATTTTTTGGAAGCGTCTGAGGAGGATAGGCATTAATTCTTTGAATGCTTGGTAGAACTCATTGGTGAAACCATCTGGTCCAGGTCTTTTGCCTTTGGGGAGATTATATATAGTCATTTCAATCTCATTGCTATTGATTGGTTTATTTAGATTATCCAGTTCTTCTTGGTTCAGTCTTGGTAGGGTATAAATTTCTAGAAACTTGTCCATTTCTTCTAGGTTGTTAAATTTTGTGGCATAAATTCCTTCATAATATTTTCTTATAATCCTTTGATTTTCTGTGGTATCAGTGGTAATTTCACCCCTTTCATTTCTAATTTTGGATATGTGATTTCTTTCCTTTCATCCTTTGATTAGTCACACCAGTAGTTTGTCAAGTTTGTTTACTTTCTCAAAGAACCAGCTCTTCATAAAATTAATTTTTTCTATTGTCTTTCTGTTCTCTAATTGGTTTAGCACTGCTTTGATTTTTATTATTTCTTTCCTTCTGCTGACTTTGGGTTTTGTCTGCTCTCTTTTTCGAGTTCTTTAAGATGGGATGCTAAGATGTTTGCTTGTGATTTTTGTTGTTCCTTAAGATAGGCCTGTAATGATATAAATTTCCCTCTTATCACTGCTTTCGCTATGTCCCAATAATTCTGATACATTTTATTTTCATTGTCATTAGTTTCTATATATTTTTTAATCTCATCTTTTATTTGTTCTTTTATCCAAGTCCTTTTTTAATAAGTTTTTGTTTAATCTCCATGTATATGTGTTTTTTTCTGTTTTCCTTTTACAGTTGATCTCCAATTTCAAAGCTTTGTGGTCTGAGAATACACTTGGTATGATTTCAATCTTCTTGAATTTGCCGAGGCTACTTTTGTGTCCTAGCATGTGGTCTATTCTTGAGTATGTTCCATGCACACTAGAAAAGAACGTGTAGTCTCTTTTTGGTGGATGGAGTGTCCTGTAAATGTCAATGATGTCCAATTGCTGTAATGTATCATTTAGAGCTTTTATTTCCTTATTTATTTTCTGTTATTTTATTTATGATCTGTCCATGACTGTTAGCAGGGTGTTTAAGTCTCCCACTATGAATGTGTATTCATCAGTTTCTCCTTTCAAGTCTGTTAGTAGTTTATTTGTATATTTTGGTGCATCCTGTTTGGGAGCATATATGTTGATTAGTGTCAAGTTTTCTTGTTGTTGCATTGTGCCTTTTATCATTATGTAATGACCATCTTTGTCTTTTACTATCTTTTTTATCTTGAAGTTTATTTCATGAGATATCAGTATGGCCACTCCTGCTTTTCTCTGGTTACCATTTGCTTGGGGTATTGTATCCCATCCTTTCACTCTGAGTCTGTGTTTGTCCTTATAGCTGAGGTGTGTTTCTTGGAGACAGCATATGGATGCATTCTGTTTTTTAATCCAGTGTGCTCTCTGTGTCTTTTTATTGGTGAGTTCAGTCCATTAACATTTAGAGTGATGATCGATATGTGAGGATTTCCTGTGGCCATTGCTTATTTCTTTCTTTCTTTTTGTTTGTTTGTTTGTTTGTTTGTTTTTGTTTCTTTCTTGTTGCCCCAACTTTGTTCCATTTGTCCTGATGTTTTGTTTCAGGCTGATGAGCCTTCTTCAGTATTTCTTGGAGTGCTGGCCTTGTTTTGGAAAATTCCCTCAGCTTCTGTTTGTCTGAGAAGGTCTTTATTCCACTTTCATATCTGAAAGATTATTTTGCTGGATAATTTATTCTTTGATGGAAGTTTCTCACTTTTAAATTTTTGAATATTGGGTTCCACTCTCTCCTAGCTTGTAGAGTTTGTGTTGAGAAATCTGATGCCAGTCTAATGGGTTTTCCTCTAAAAGTTATAGTTCTTTTTTCCCTGGCTGCCTTGAGAATTGTCTCTTTATCTTTAGTTTTGGACATATTTAGTACCATGTGTCTTGGAGAAGATCTGTTGGGGTCCAGGTATCTGGGGGACCTATTTTCTTCTTGAACTTGGGGTTCCAGATCTTTCAATAGGTTTGGAAAGTTCTCATCTACGATTTGTTTGAGTATGCTCTATGTAGCTTGCTCTGCCCCCTCTTCTATTCCTATTATCCTGATGTTGTTTTGTCTCATGGAGTCAAATATTTCTTGCAGAGTTCTTTCAATCCTTTTGGTTCTATGTTCCCTATCTTCCGCTTTCTGAGCTGTTTCCATGTTCTGGTCTTCAATATCACTAATTCTTTCCTCCATATGGTTTGTCCTGTTTCCTATGGCAGTTATTTCATTTCTCACTTATTTTATGGTATTATTTATTTCTCGTATTTCTGTCTCAATCTTTCTTATGTTTTGAATTTCTTTGTTAAATTGTTCTTTTTGTTCACAGAGTTCCTTTTTTATGTCTTTTATATCCTTTTTTATATTATTTGTCTCAGCTGTGGTGTTCTGCCAATAGGTTTTCATTTCTCTCACAGCCTTTAGAATGTCTGCTATAAATTCTCCATCACTTCAATGAGACCCTTCCAATTGTAACAGGATATCTTCTGGCAAATTTCATGTTCTTTCTGAGGAGTTTTAGTTTTTAAGGAATTCATCCTGTCCACTGGGTTCTTCCTCTTTGACATGAGGGCTTTATGTTTAGTGCCCAGATTATTGCTTTTGTGGTGTCTTGTAGGTTAGACACTAGGTGGCACTGAGGGTCAAGTTTTGGGGGAGAGGGTGCTGTTTGTTTCTTGTTTCTGATCTTCTACTGTGTTTGGAGGCTATGCGCATATATCCTGGGGAGAGGCCAAAAAAAGGCTTTCCAAAGGCGGCTCTCCCTTCTGCCCTTTGCTGGGGAAGCTGTTTCAAGGCCTTTGCTGGGGCTTTTTTTTGCTAGCTGGGGTGAATGCTATGAAATCAGTCTTTCTTCCCAGCCCTGATTTAGTACCTGGCTGTCTAAGGGCTCACACTGGTTTCAGAACCCTGGGGTGCACGAGGACGTGCCCGCTCCATAAGTCCAAAGCTGTGGGCCTGGCCTGAGACAGCAGGGTCGCCTTTGCAGCAGGCTGGGAACAGGAACTGCAGGCCTGTGTTGGTCTCTGGGGGGCTTAGAGCTGGGGTGTCATCTTTGCAGTTCAGAGTCCTCGCTCAGCCCTTCTACCACTCAAAAGTTCTAGAAGCTGGCTCCCAAACTCCTTCCATCCCCAGCTTCCCAGTCTCTCCCCCCTCCCCCAAACTGCGCAGCTCCAAATAGTCAGCAGGGATCGCATCCTGCGTGGTCCGTCTCTGCTGCCTTCTCTCTCCCCGACTGGCCCCCTTCTCGCCAGCCTTCATGTTTTTACTTGCGATTTGTGGATTTCTCAATAGCCGGTTTTTCCCTCAGCGTCCTCTTTCTTGGCTCCTGGATGGCCGTTCAATTGTGTTTTCTGGGAGAGGCTTTAGGAACTTCCTCTCCAGTCGCCATCTTGTCTTCTCCCCTGGGACTTGTTCTTGAAGTTGTATCTGAAAATTTTCCAGCAAGACCATTGTCACTGAGAATGCAGTCTTTTCTGTTATGTAAGTTTAATTATGATATTTTATATTTGATATTTAGGCAATATTTCTAATGGAGCTAATTTTTCAGTAAGTTTTCAGATGTATCTTGAATTTTGTTTTATACTTATTCATTTTTTGTGCATGAATAAACAATTATTATAATATTACGATTAGATTAATGTTTGTGCCCCTCCCCCACAAAAGTATATTTTGAAACCTAATCCCTACTGTGATGCTATTTGAAGTTGTTATCTTCAGGTGGTGATTAGTTCATGAAGGTAAAATCCTCATGGATAGAATGTGTGTTATCAGAATGTAGATCCTAGTTAGCGCTATCATTTTTTCTTCAGTGAGGACATAAAGGCTATGTCTGAACCAGGACATGAGACCTCAAGACACTAAGTCTGCTGGTGTATTTGTCATGGTCTTCCAGCACCAAGGACTGTGTGAAGTAAATGCCAGTCATCTAATAATCCACTCCATCCATGGTGTTCTTTTATAGTAGTCCAGATGGGCTAAGAAATTGATAATGAGAAATAGGGGTGCTGCTGTATGTAACAAATACATACAAATGTGGAAGCTGTTTTGGAACTGGGAACAGACAAAAAGCTGAAATAGTGTTATGATGCATGTTAGGAATGGGCCTTGACAGGATATTCTGTTGAGAGTTAAGAGACAAAATGGTGAGCTGTGGAGAATCCTCAGCCATCCACAGAAAAAACCTGTCACACAAGAAATATTGTTTGTGAGGTGATTCTGAAGGTTTCTCAGATGGCAACCAGAAACATCTTATTAGAAAATGGAAGAAGGTGATCATTGTTATAAGAGGCAGAGAATTGTCTGAATTATGTCTGTGCTCTAGTGTTTTGTGGAAAGTAGAAGATGGAGTGATTAGACATTTACCTGAGGGCTTTTTCTATAAGAAGTATTGCATATGACCTTCCTGATTGATCATAGTAAAGTACAATATGGAAAAGAGGCAAATTATTTGTAGATCATATGTTTGATTTTTAATGGCATCCACGGTAATCAAGTATAACCCCACTTTCTTAAATAGAAATCCCAAAAATAGTGTGTTTGTCTTTAGAAAGCTCCTAATACTACCATGTAGAGAAAGCAGAATCAAATACCCTTTCAGCTTCTGCTAACTGAAGCCCACCAACTTGTTTGTGCTGAGATCACATACCAGTTAGCGTCTCCTAACAAGTAACCAGTAACACTAGGGCTGGTCTATTGTTACATGACTTGGATGTCCTCTGAATGAAACTTTGGTTAAATAACTCCCTAGCAGGCTTGCTGTATCTTCTTTCCAAAGCAGGGTCATTTAGAAATGGTCAACCAAACTTACCTTCTCTGTTCACTCAAAGTCAGACTTGCATTGGGAATTCAAAGCTTCTCTTACCTCATCTAACCTTCACAGCATTTTTTCTCACAAGGTTATGTGTTTATCTAAATAAATAAATAAATAAATAAATAAATAAATAAATAAATAAATAAAATTTAAAAATGTTGCAACATAAGTATTTCAGCCTTGGTGCAACTTTGCTGAAGGCCTAGCCTAACAACAATGTTGAAAAATTATCAATAATATGAACTTGTTTCTATTGAAAAATATAAAAAATGTCAGGGTCAGTTTCATGTTGAAATATTGCTTGTTTTTAGTCTTCAATTATTCAGTCAGCATTAATCTAGTTGTTGTTGTAAAGGCATTTTATGATTTTTATTAAAATCTGCCATTTATTTTCTCAAAGTCAGAAATGTATCCTAAACTACCTGGACAAGGCTGATTCAAGAACAGAACAGGATGTAATTCCATGGTGGACAGCAACTTTCACTCTTCCTGTGACTTCCAGCCTGGCCTTCTTGTGGCAGTCCCAGGGGACAGTGAACATACCCAGCCTGTACTCACAATTGAAACTACCCACAGCTCACAGCACATCTGAGGGTCAGATATGCAGGTCTCCATAAAAGCACACGTGAAGATGACTCTGACAGTTTGAGTAGCCCATGTTCAGTTTCACATCTAATTCTATTTTCACCAAATAAGCTTATCCTCTTGGTTACAAAGGGTCATTTGCCTTTCCCAATGTGTTCACACAGCACATAGCAGGGTAGTGCTGTGCAACAAGAAGGGAAGTCCCAGGCTTTCTCAAGTGCCTGGGGGTGTAACACCTGACCTTCAGATAAAGATCCTGGGCCAGGAGATTTAGACAACAGAAAAACACACCCTCTATTTTTAGGGACAAAATCATGCAAAAAAAATAAAATAAGAAAAAAGAAAAACTAGAAAGAAAAAAAATGAGTTAAAGCAAAATAACACTGGATCAGTGCTAAGACATTTGAAAATTTTGGGGGGACAATGAGAGTCAGATGTAAAATCCAATGAGTTTTGTACATCCTGATACTCATCCAGGCTGCATCTCGAGTATGAGATGATTCAAAAATATTATTAAAAAAATCTCACAAGCTTTACTGCTCTTAATTTGACTGAAAAGGATTCAGGCATGTCCTCTAAGGCTTCTCAGGACTCTGATCCTGATAAAAAATGGTGAAGTTACATTTACCTATATAAGTGATACACTATGTTTTGTGCAGGTGAGAAATGTGTTCCTCATTACCAATAACAAATAAACAAACAAGAACCAATATTTTGTATGCAGAAATGTCAGAGGTAAGCAGAAAAATAAAAATGCAAATATTCCCTGGGAGAATTGCTTTGTAGAGAAGAATCCACAGAATACAAGTTATCACACAGAAAACAAGCCCTGAAACTCTATTTGCACATACTCTTTGGGCTGAAACACAAAGTTAATGGGTTCTGCGTGCTTCTTGATATTCCTGGAGTGCCGCTGGTGGTCCTGAGTGACTCTGCTGGTTTTGAGTAACCCCAAGTGTGTCCAGGATGCTAAGATGTGGTTCTTACTAATCAACTGCTGGTATACCTGGGAGCCCCCTAATTTTCTTGAGTTCCCATTGTTAAGTCCTAAACATCATGTGGTTATTTTGATCACCTCGAGGGAGTTCCTGAGCCTTCCCTGGTCAGGCATGTGTTTCCCATGGTAGATCTGAGCTCCCATGGTGGATCCTGAGGACCCCTCTGGTGGTTTCTTAGTGCCTTCTGTTTATTTTGAGTGCTCCTTGGAGAGTCCTATAATCATGTTGATGGTTCTGTGTATCTCTTGGTGGTCCTGAACTCCATGTGGAAGTTGGGAATGCCTACTAAAATTTATTCCCACTGTCTCCCTGCAAGAAGTTTTGTGTCTGGGCTCACACAGATTTTCTTTTACTGTGTCTCACACAGTAATAAACAGCAGTGTCTTCATTTCTCAGGCTATTTATTTGCACATACAGCATGCTTTTGGTGTTGTCTCTGGAGATCGTTAATTGATCCTTCACAGTGTTAATATATGGTGTATTGTCATTATAATCAATACCTGCATCCTGCTGCAGCCCCTACCCTGAAGCCTGGCACGCCCAGTGCATCCAATAGTTACTAAATCTGAATTCAAAAGCTTCAGAAGATAGTATCAGAGACCTCACAGTCTGTAAACAGGTCTTCCCCAGACTCCATTAGGTGCACATTACACTGGACAGCTGTAAGCAAAGAGATGTCCTGGTCAGGAAACTGTCACACCTCCACTGTTTCTCTTGTTCATATTTGCCACGACCTGCGTGGGTGAACAGGTGAACCAGAGGGGAGGCAATGGGGAATGAAGAAAAAATACACACCGACACAGACATAGACAGAAGAACTGGGTCCGGGTTGTTCTCTGTGCTCTGATGGAGACATAGAGACCCCGTCTGGTTGCAGCGAGTTTATTTTATAGGGTGAGCAAAACAAGCGAGATCATAGGGGTAAATCAGTAAAGCGAGACTGGAAAGTACATCTTAACTAGGAAATATAGTTATGGATAGCTGCATTTTATCAATACTTTGGTAAGCATGTTGCTAAGGCATTACTGATTATATTATTATTATTCTCTTCAAGGCAGGCAGGCCATAAGTTATGTCTCAAATCATTTCCGGAGACCAAACAACCTTGCTCCCAATGTCATATTTTTCCACCAAAGGCAGAAACCACATCCCGAGCATTGTCCTTGGGCACCCAGCTCTGGACTGCCTTGCAAAACCCTTGAACTGTGGACTCCAAGCACACAGGCACCCTTGCTAAAACCTGTTTTCTCAAAGGACCTGGCTTCTGGCTCACACGCTCCCTACACATATTCACTCACATACTTTATACCACTTGTTCTTGATAATTTATTTCTTAAAATAACAGTAAGAAAAATTCATTTCAGCCCAAGGTCCATAGTGTGTTATCTGTGGTCAATTTTCATCATGTAATGGGAATGCCTGTTAATTTTTGGCTGGAGCTCCTGTCCCAGAGCTGCAGGGTCAGAGCTGTGTTGGTTTTTATCAATAGAGGGGGTCCCTATTTACATGTGTTTTTTTAAATTCATTTTTATTGTTAGACTTATTGGGGTGACATCTGTTTGGAAGGATTATATAGGTTTCAGGCATACAATTCTACAGTGTATTGTCAACTTGATGTATAATAAGTTCACCACCTAATGTGACTTCTCTTTCCATCACCTTGTATTTAGCTTCCCCCCTCTCCCACCCACTACATGTGTTCTTATTATATAGAAACTTCTGGGTTTGTAAACCTAAAAAGAGAACAGTACCCAAAAGTGTAATGTGTTTAAGGGGACATATCTGGTGTAAGCTCTAGTATTTGTCCCCATGCTCCTCACCACTGGACCACTCTGCTTTCCTGAACCAACTCCATGGGAGAGTTGTACATGCCTATTGAGGTTGTCAGAACCTCCTTCCAGTAATGAGAATGTGTGTGATTGTCTGTATTGCAGTATTTATGTAAGAATGGATAGAGAAACAAGGTTCATGCAGATGTGTTTTTGTAAGTTACTGAGATTACATGTTATTGTCTCTCTGTCTATAAATAACTTCTTACCAATTGCCCATTTGTTTACTTGTAGTACATTTAATGATTAACATATCACCATTAAATACTGCAGAGTACAGGAGGATGCAGCTATTGTTTGATTTTACAGTCATTTGGTTGAACTGGAAACAAGGAACAGAAATGGGAAGAGCTTCAAAAATTTGTCTTCTAACTGGGTCGTTCCCAGGGATACACTTGAAGAAACTGTGGTAATGTCCATTCAGGTAAGCTTCTTATACAAAAGACTAGCAAGCAAGAAAAAAGCCACCATCCTGGAAGGGACCAGGGACCTATAAGTAGTGTGGGGATGTAATTTTATAGTGGAGAAAATAACATACTAAACTCTTAGTGAACCCATGAGGTTTCATTTGAAAATGCTTAATTTTAATGACATCTGGACAAGTGCAAAGACAAATATGTAATTGAGTGACTGATAACTAAATATACTGGTGTATGAACATACTAATGGACAAGTGCAAATATACATTTTTAGTCCCATTATAATGAAAGAAATGTTTATATGTGATGCTTCTCTAAATGTAAAGCTAAAATAACCTTATGCTTCAACTCTCTGTCACTTAAGGACCATCACTCTATCAGAAGCTACAATATTTCATTATTACTGAATCAAATCCAAATTTTATTTTAAAGGAGTTGTGAATTCTGTATGACTACATGGTCTTCCCACATTGGTTTGAAGCATCTTCACATCAAGTCACTCTATTTGGAAAATTTTCACTATATTTTCATCATGAGATTTTGAAAGAAAGTAAACCTGATCTGACCTCTAATCACCTTCAATGTTTGCCTTCCTGAGCCAGCAGATGCTAACCTATATTGACAGGTAGACTGGAGTGAGTGGTGAGTGTTCTCATCTTCATGGGTAGATGATCATGAATGTCTGGGGACAAATACACACTTGAGAAAGGGACCATAAGCTGATTATCTTGTCACAGAGACCTCAGTATACATGTTAATGTTGATATATTAACCCTTGAATATCTATTGTTTCCTGACCTTCAAGAAGACCAAGAAGACAGAAGTGTTGAGAAGTGTTTCCTGTAACTGGGAATGGAGGAGTCTTAAAAGTTAGAGAGTCATGGGCAGGTAATGAGGCTGTGGGTTTTCAACAACCACAAGAGACCACTTACACAAGATCTCTTTACTTAGACATTAATAGAAAAGTGTAAATAAGACAAAATAATAATATGATTAGTTAGATGAACTAAATACAAAAATACCTGAGTTCAGTAGCAATGACCTCTTTTAATTGTAATTTGTATCTCAAGAAATGAAGGTCAATGTATTTCTAAATTTATAGCTAATGTTATGATTGTATAAGTTAAAATTGTCCTATTTTCTGGTCCTTGGTAAGTTTGATTATTACAATTATAAAAGTTTATTTTAAAAAGAGAGGAGGCCTCTCAACAT
>PVJL010021850.1:0-10043 GCA_004026885.1 Lyroderma lyra | reverse complement strand
CAGGGCGGGGCAGGGTGGGAGGAGGGAAGGGGGCAGGGTTCACGAGCATGGGGGGCCCACGCCCTCCGCTGGGGCAGGCCCGGCAAGTCTTCTGCTGCAAAAACTGGATCCCTGAGGGGGCGGGAACAGCCCACAGGTACCAGAGGGCTGGGACCACTCTGCTGCCTTATCTTGTGCAGCTCAGGGAAAGGTCAAGGCCAAGGTCACCCTTGACTCACCTCAGGCAGCCACACCGTTGCTGTCACGGGGACCACGGGTGTGTGTGGGGGGCTGGGAAGTGGCACCCGTGGTCTTGGCTACCCGCACCCAACTCTTTATCAGTTTAATGCACGGTCCAGGGAAGTTGGGGAGCACGTGGGTCCCGGGCCCTCCCTCATGCTCTCGTTGGGTCAGGGGACGTGCCCAGGACGGCAGTCTCCATCTCGGACCCTCCTTTGTCCGCAGTCCCCGACAGCATCGTCCTGAGGGTTCTGGGCCAGCGCCTGAAGCAGCACGACTGCGTGCAGAAGGGGTGGGTGCTGCACGGCTTCCCGCGGGACCTGGACCAGGCGCGCATGCTGGACGGCTCGGACCACAGGCCCAACAGGTGAGCGTGCCCACCCCGCGGGCAGCGCCGTCTGCCCGCCCCCAGCCCAGTTGTCCTGTGAACTTGGACTCAGACTTGGATCCAAACTAGGCTTTGGCAGCGCGCTGCCCCTGAGCTCCCGGATCGGTCACGGAGTGACAGGAGCCAGACGGTCCTCCCTCCCTCGCGGGGTGGCTGTGCCCACCCGCCGACGTTTTGTTCTGCTGTGCGTGCGGGTTTGTTGTCACAGCTCAGTCTCTGCTGTGTGGTTTGGCCTGGGGATGCAGCACGAGTCTAACGGCTTCCCCGCACACGGTTAGCTGTTGGTTCCACAACGGTTTGAATATCGTTGAATGTGATGGCCTTCGTCCACTGACTTGAGCACTCGGGTGGCTCTTGTCGAAACAGACAGCGGCTGTGAGGTCAGAGCCCTGTGACAACGGCCCTGGCCAGCCCTGGGTTGGCGGGGGCTCAGAGGCAGGCGGAAGAGCAGAGCGCGTTCTAGCAGGAAAAGGAAGTTTCCAGGGGTGCCCTGGTGGGGGCTGGGGGCCCGGAGAAGCTGAGGAGGCTGCAAGCGGGGTGTCCTGGGTGCTTGGGGAGGCGCGTGTCTGGGATCATGTCATGCAAGGGCATGCACATGCTAAACTTCCTAAATTCCTACGTATTTGAGAATGTCTTTCTGTTACCTTTATTTGTAAAAAACAGAGAAGTAAAGAATGCTTTGGACACAGTCCTTCCCCCTCAGCGTCCTGTGTCGTTTCTGGGGTTGCGTGGTGTCTGAGGGCACCCCCCTGGAAGCTACTGTGCTGCTTTCATCTGCATGAACGTAGGCTCCCGCCCCACCGCACCCCACCCCGCCGTCCCTCCCTCCCTCCCTCCCTCCCTCCCTCCCTCCCTCCCTCTCCCTTCCCCTCTCTCTCATGTTTACACTCAGCAGGCCATGTCTCAGTCGTGGTTCTTTATGCCTTTTCTCAGGGACATTGTGAACCTTTTGCATTTATGTTTCAGGAGCATTTGCTTCTAGGACTAACACACGTGTGAGCACTTCCTGGCTCGTTGGCTTGGTGTCCCCATTCAGGACCAGTGATTACGTGGCTGTTGGACATTTATCATCTGTTTCCCATAAATAAGACTTCTTTCTGGGAGATTTTAGCTTTTCCTTTTCTGTACTATTTTCTCAAACTGTCCTTCTTGATAACTGTATTTTCTATCATATTTATTTCTGGTTGCTTCTCATTTATTTTCATTTTTTTATAATGTTTTTGTGTTTCCCTTAGTTTCTTCCCTTAACGTCGTGAGCTCTCTTTCGTCTTTTTTATTTATCTCATCATCTGTTCTTAGATTTCTTGTATCACAGAGCATTTTCTCTAAATTATTTCGAGCACGTCGCTGAGGCTTTGTCTAAACTGTCCCCGTGTTCCCTGGAGTGACTCCTCTTCCAAAGCGTGTCCTTTCCCTCGCTCTCACTTTCGGACGCTACTTCCCCAAAGTGAGTGTATTTGGCACATCGTTTGTCTTCAAACAGGCAACACATTAGCGTTCTGCGGCGCTGCAGTGAGCGCCACCACCTGGTGGCTTACTGTTTCCTAGCGAGTGCCCACCGGCCTTGGGCCATGGCCCCTGCCTGACTGCAAAGTCCCGGACACTACCACACTGACCCCTGCGTAGCCACATGTGCCTCTGACCGGAGCCGGGACAGGTCTGATCGTAAGGACCCGGGTAGTTAGACCGGGCGCGCCCAGAGAATCCCTCGTGTAATCTCACCCGCAAAGCCCCTTTGGCCACGTGAAGGGACAGAGTCACGCATCCCGGGATTAGGAGTGGGCGTCCTGGGGGGAGGGGTGGCGTTATTCTGGCCTCGCCGCGGGATTTCCTGCCGCTCTGTCTTGCTTGCATCCCTAGAGTGGGGGCTGGAGCACTGCCTGCCCGGAGACTTAGCTCGCCAGCCACCTGAAGGTGAACGGCACCAGGAAAAGGCAAAACAGTCACTTAAAAGCCTGGGTCACTGACACGGTTGGGGAAAGACTCTGGTGCTCCATTTTCTAAGCCCCAGGGGGAACCCCAGTTTCATTTCTTGCCCCTCTGCACCGTGCCGGGCCGAGCACCAGCAGGAGGCGGCCGCGGTGCGCACTCACAGCCCAGGGAAGAGGAGTCGGGCACCTCTTGGGTTTAGGGCAGGCTTGCAAGGGAGGACCCTGTCCGCCTCGGAGTAGCAGACCGGCCTCTAACGACCGAGGAGGTAATGCCGGTTGGGTCTGTGTGGCCCTCGGGCAGGGGGCGCGCGCAGGAAAGGATGTTCGCTTGCGACAAGGTAGGTTTAAGCGCATGCCACCACTGGGTCCTCTCACATCGCTGGGGGGTGTGGTCCGTCCTTCCCCGTTGCCCCAGCTTCGTTTTCAGTCAATCACGTGGCTGATTAATTCAGGAAGTACTTGTGGCCGTGGACCCCCGACCCGGATGCAGGCTGAGGGCGAGGTACCGCGGGACGAGCCCACACGGCACTGGGCTCCGGCCCGGCCGCGGCGCCAGGTCTCACGCCGCAGCCGGGGTGGCAGCTTTGCCACCGGGAAGCCAGCCTAACAGCACTACAGGCTGTCAGTCAATGTGGGGACACGATGCAGGAATCTGTCACTCAGATGTGGAGACCATGTACAAAGCACCCCCCTTTCAGGAGAGTTTGATGAAGTGAGATTAAAATAAATTTACATATATATCAATTTTATTATTGAAATACATTCGCACGCGTAAATAGAATTATTGGGGAAGGGTAAGCTTCTCTGTGGATTGGACACAGAAACAGTCCTCCCCGGCCTATCAGGAAACGACGTTATTCTCTCCTTGTCAGACGTAAATCTCGTCCCAGAGCTCATAAACGGGCACGCGCCCACGCCGCCCGCCGCCCGCCCCGCCGCCGCCGCCCGCGCACAGAGCCCTAAATCACGCCCCGCCGGCCCGTCGCCCTCTCGTGGTCCCCGCATCGCACGGGAGGGGGGCACGCCAAGTGATGGATGTGTGCAGGAGAAGACAAAGTTATTTGCAAACGAATGAAATGGGCTATAAAGTTCGTTAACGCGTAATCACGGTGGGGAGGAAAACAAGGAAGGAGGGAACAAAGGCCGTCGCAGGCCCGTCCGGAGTCTGTCCTCCGGCCCGCCCGGGGCCACTCGCTCAGGCTGCGAGCCGGGAGCACGGCTCCTGTTTCACACTCGGGGCGCGCTGCGGAGAAGGGGGCCTCGGCCTCGGCTGACGGGGGGAGCTGCGGTGGGTCAGACACACGGGGTTTTCATTCTGTTTTGCTTTGGTTTTTGGCATCCTCAGCGCTGCCCGGAGCGGGCAGGCACCCCCGCACGCTGGCCGCACCCCGCGGGGCTGGCGGGGAGGCCCAGGGCACAGCCCACCGCACTGTCCCGGCCAGAGCCCCGGCGCCGCGCCGCAGAACTCCCCGGGAGAGCGGGGATGAGGCGCCCCGGCCCAGCGCGGGGCCGTGGGGTTCAGTGGGACAGTGGCAGGGCGTCATTCCTGCCGTTCTCCGCGGTGCTGGCTGACTTGGGGACGATGGAGACGTCGCCGAAGGGCCTCGTTCGTATCCCGGGCCACTTCGCGCAGGTCGGAAGCTGTCTCGTAGGTTCCTTTAACACGGGAGGTTTCTGAGTTTTTCTTCATTATGATTTCTTAAACCAGGTGCTGGTGTGTCCCGCACCCCGGAGCGCCCCGGTGTGGGGCGGGGGGTTGGCTGTCCCTGGGAAAGCAGTGGCAGGTCTCCGCTCACTGCGGCCGGCGCCCAGCTGGTGCTGCGTGTGTCTCGGCTTTTGCCAAGCACACAGCCCTTTCCTCCAGGCAGCCGGAGCCGAGGGCCGAGGAGGGGACCCGGGCGGCCGGCGGGGGCGGAACCCCACGCCCTAGTGCCGCCTGCGGGGCAAGCCCGGCCCCTCCTCGTCGGTGGGTCTGGAAGCACTCGAGGTTTCCTAGGGCCAGGCGCGTGACACAGCCCTGGTGGCCCGGCGCAGGACATCTCCCCTCGGAGGTCGGGTGCGTCCCGGGCTGAGGCCGGCCCGGAATGGTCCGTCCAGGCGGCCGCTGGCGCTGGCGAGGATACCTCCCGCGTCTCCCCCACGTCGCGCCCTGGCCCAGGCCTGCCTTGCTCCTAGGCGCGTCGCTGGGGCACTTGTCTTCCTGTCCCTCCTGCCCCCTCTTCTTCAGTCACCATCCTCCCCACTGACGATTCCTGGTAACCACCGAGCAGCAGCCATGTGCCTGCTCCGTGCCTCACTGAACCCGCTCGGCAGCCCCGTAAAGCCAGCTCCCTCAGAGGACGGAGCAGACCCACCCTGAAGCCAGCTCGTGGCGTCCTTACTTGGGTGTCCTTCCCACGGTGTGACCGGCGTTGATCCCTGTGCCCCGGGCCAGCTGCTGTGAAAAAGCTGCACTTCCCCTCGGTTTTCTTATCTGTCTCATGGGGCCGTGACCTGCACCGAGGGTGGACTGCTCCGAAGTCGCAGGGTGCCGGCCGATCTGCAGCTCCTCCAGGAGGGCAGAGTCCCCTTCCACATGCGGGGACTCTCTCCCCCGTTCCCATAGCGGCTCCCGCACCGCCGCCCCTCGTCTGGGCGCTGAAAGGCCTGGAAACGAGGATTATGTTGTCACCGCTGTGATTCTGAATTCCGGTTGCGTAAAAAGAGGCTAAAATGGCCGATACGCTCCGAAGGGACGACCACCCGACAGGCTGTGCCACGTGGGCTGTCGTGGGTGGGTACAAGTAACTTAGCGCTATGCACATTTCTCTCTCTAATCTGTTTGCTTTGCTCACCTTCCGGAAGATACTTAGCGAGTCCTGGGGGCGGAGTTGGGACGGGGCCCTTACTCGGTGGGCGCCGGGGGGCGGGCGCCGGGGGGCAGGCGGCAGGCGGAGGGGCGGGCGCCGGGCGGGGGGGGGGGCAGGCGCAGGGGGGCAGGCGCAGGCGCAGGCGCAGGCGCAGGGCGCAGGCGCACGACCCTGAAGCAGACAGACACGGGGTCGGCCTTCTGCCCAGAGCGCCGCGCGGGGCCCGTGACGCCGAGCATTGCGGTCGGGCTGGCTCCGGGCGGGTAGATCCCTCTGCCCAGCGCTGCCTGCGTTTCCCGGTTCCAGCGAGGCTGCGTTTAAACCACCAAACGGCCTGGCCCGCGATGCGAGTGAAGGCTGCGCGGCCGTGTGGCCTCCGTGCCAGCGCTCTCGTCTGCCCGTGACACTGCGTTCTCGGGGACAGCACAGAGAGACCCCTGGGTAATGGCTTCGCCATGTCCACCGCGTCCCGGCGTGGAGGACGCCATCATCTCCCAAAAGCGGGCAGCAGCACCGGAGAGACCTGCAGGCTCGCGTGGCTGTCCCCCCCCACCCCCCACTTTTTATTGTCACTGGGTCCTTGCAGGCGACGCTCACACCTCTGCAGCTGAGCCGTGTGCGGATTAGGGATGATAAACAGCCCGTTAATGGAGGCCTGAACTAGGGAACGGACCGGGAATGAGCGGCAACACTCAGTGCCTGGCGGAGGTTAATAACTCCATTACTGGGGGCTAGCCGCCCCCACTCCGCCTTAATTGAGCTAATAGAACCTGGGTGACCCTGCCGCGCGGCCTCGGCACCGAGCTTTCCGGGCGTGGGCCGGAATACAGATGGTCCCCACGCGCTCCGCGGGGCCTTGGTCTCGGAGGAAATACCTTCCTCGGGGATCGGGGAGCCGCAAGGACACCTCCTGGTGGTAGAGGCGCCCTGCACCTCCAGGTCACTCGGATTTCGTCACACGAGGATGGTGTGGCGAGGGCCTGCTCGCGCCATGGGCCCCTCTGGGCAGGTGTTTGTGCACAGGAGTTCGGGCCTTCAGCTTCCAAACGACCAGCTTTGGAGGAGGCAGCCATTGTCCCGGCAGAGTGTCTGGGGTCGATGGGGACAAGGAAAGTGTGGGTGTGCGGGCAGCCGCCACTCTTTGCCCCCCACTCCCGCCCCCAAAGTCCCCTCTTGGCTCCGTGTGTGTTCGTGACGACTCGGCTGTGCTGCTCGCCGGGCCACCCGTCTGAGGGCGCGACTCGCCTTTCTAAGCCTCGGCGTCCTTAACCGTCAAAGGGGGTCCCAACCCCACCCTGGTCCCCTCCCCTGTTGCTGGGCCCACGTGTGTGTCGGCGGGGGACACGGGTGTGGGTGGGGTCTGTGCGACCAGGGTGATGTGAACAGGTTCAGAACAGAGACCCGAGTTGCCGGCGACAGGGAGTTAATCTCTGTGCCTCAGTTTCCTCAGCTGAAAGCCAGGGACAGTCGCACCCAGGACGGCAGCTGGGAGGATGAGATGAGGCGATGCCGGGAAGCCCTCGCACGGCGCCCGGGGGCACCAGCAGCTCCCTATGCGGGTGCCTCGTTCGTTCCTGATCCGCCGGGACCCCGTGCCTGGCCGCGGAGATCGGGGCTCCTGCAGAGGAAGCTCAGGTCTTCCCCGCCAGGATCCCGGCTGCAGGGTTTCGTGGCCCAGGCTGGCCCCTCGGCGGCTCCCAGCACATCTCTTCCCTCTGGTCAAAGGGCGGCAGATCCTTGTCACGTGGTGGCCGGTGATGGGAGCCTGGCGGCCTCCTGGGAGGTCGGAGGCGAGGCGCGGCCGTGGTTCCCAGGGGCGGCCGTGTGGTCCCCAGGCCGGAGTTCAGGAGGATGCTGTACCCCAGCGCCTCGAGGCCAAGGTGGTGGCCAGTAACGGTGGCCACAGGGCCGCCAGCCCACAGCCCCTGGAGCCGTGGCGATCTAACCTTTCAGTAACTAAGAGCTGAAGTGGAGAAGGGAATGTCCCCCATTCTGTCCTGCCCAGGGGCGGTTGGCATGTCACCACCTATTCCCGGTGTTTGTGTAAGAAGCAAGTCTGGCCAGGATGAGCCTGGGCCAACGGGGAAGGTCGGTGCTGCCTTTTCCCGGGCTAGAACGTAGTCTGCGACAGCCTGTTACTGGGTTTGTCACTGCCGCGAGGGCGGACGAGCAATGACTTTTGAAGCCACGACAGCAAAACCGTGCATCGTCTCTGCGCTCTGCCTACGGCCTTGAGGGTCCTTCAAGTACAAAGTACAGTGAGCCTGGGCCACCGCAGGCTGCGCCCCACTGTCCCCCCTGCCACTGGGCCACTGCAGGCTGCACTCCACTGATACCCCCACAGGCCACTGCAGGGTGCGCCCCACTGTCCCGCTCGGACAGCTGAGGACTCAGAAGTAGCTGACCAGACAGTGCGTGTGGTCAGCCTGGTCTCACTGGGCTGACGTCGGGGTGTCAGCAGGCCGAGCGTGCGCATCGTTCGAAATGGGACCGCGCCACTGTTTTCCGCCCCGGTGAAACCAGGCCGTCTGGTCGGCCTGGTTAGCAGCAGGCTCCGGGCACCGCACAGGCTGCCCCACTGCGGGCGGTCCATTTCTCCCGCAGTGCGACCCTGAGTGAGGGCCCCTGACCCCACGGAGACGCTCGCCCGGGCACCGCGCTTCCCCGCCCTCCCCCGCGCGGTGACAGTGGCCCCCCGCATGCGTGTGAGCAGGACGACGCGTCGGGGCCGGCGGGAGCGGGTCCGTGGGGGGCATCTGGGAGCTGGGTCTTTGGGGGGCGATGAAGGAGCAGGTGGTGTTGGCGCGGCGAGTGGCTTTGTTGGCGCAGGACCGACGCCAGCGGTCTCGCTGCGGCAGGCTGGGACTCCGTCCGCTGTTGACCGTTGAGAATTGCTTCCCGAAGACGTTTCCGAGCGCGCCCGGCCCTGCCGCCGTGTCGGTCACTCCTCCCGGCGTCTCGGAAGGTCTGGGAAGGATTTCCGGGGTCCGTCCGCCACCCCTCCTCTCAGCACACCGTCCGGGTCGATGTGTCATTGTGGGCGCAAGTGCCGACTTCTCTTAGTTCCCTGTTTTAGCGTCCGATCGCATCCCTGGTCGGGACATGTCCCCTCTTGTCCCACCCTGGCCTCTTCCCCCTCGGAGGTTTGCTTCTCCTGGTCGGCCAGGAGCTGAGATCTGTTTCCTGCCCGGCCTGCGGCTCTGAGCTCCCCCTGGGGGCCCAGCGGGTGTCATCCAGCCCGTCACAGGCGGGCCGCGCCGGCCCACGGGGCCCCGGGCGGAGACTGACAGGTGACCTTCAGCAGAACAGAGCCCCGGGCAGTTGGCATTTGAGTCCAGCTCTGATGGAGACGCCCCCAGTTTTGGCAGGCGGACGCCTGACTGTGAACTTAAATTCATTTCCCGAAGAAAGGCAAGAGGACGGAGGTGCCGAGATGACTTGGAGAAATCGTGTTTGCTTTCCCTTACCCGTAGGAGACTTGGGGACACATCAGAGTGTACTTCAATTTTCCATCCTCCTTAGAGGCATAAATAACGTGCTGAACTGCTGACCCCGACGTTGTGCTCTAAAAGCTCAGGCCTCTGCCAGACTCCGGTGGCAGATGTCTAAAAGCTGGAAGCTCTCCTTCCTAAATACCACCGACATTTTAAAATAATAATTATAATACCAAACTTTTTAAAAAAGCCTCCCACAAACAGAAATTCAGCTTTCATTTTTCTGAGACTGTAAATCTCGAGGCACTGCCTCCTTGCTGGGCTTGAGGTTTCTGCGGGTGTCATAGCCCTCCCCCAACCCCCTGGGCTCCCCCCGGGGCTCCCGTGTTACCCCTCCTCTCCCTCCTGGGCCTCGGGCTCGTGCGCTGGGAGTTCTGAAGCCCAGGACAAGGCTGCATGTGCCGGGAGGCGACCTGCCTGGCCCGGCATGCCGCCGCCTCCAGGAAGCCTTCCCGGACGCCTGTCCCTGCTCCGCACCTTCACGGGACCTTGGACACATTGTTCTCATGACAGGAAGCAGCTTAGAGGGGCAGCAGGGAAGCGGGGGGCGGCGGAACCCTGGCTTTGCCCTCACAGCCTCCCTGAGGCTGGGCAGCCTTCGTCCTCTCTGGGCCTCACACTCTTCCTGGGCTTGAGTCCAAGGGCCACAAAAGGAAATAAAGGCCACAACGCTCGTTGGCCGTCACATCCCCGTCGTGAACACCAGCAGACACCTGCCGTGTTGGGTCTGTGGGCAGGGAAGCAGGGCGAAGGGATCGGGGCGGTGGGGAGGGCGTGCAGGGTACTGTGCGGGCGGGACGTGCACAGGGAAGGCCTTTCTGATGGGGGGGCAGTTGTGAGGGGGCGCATCCGGGACGACCTGCGCAAGGGCAGTCTCGGCCTGGGGACAGCAAGTGCACAGGGGCCTCGTGGAGCCCGCTGCCAGTGGAGCCAGGTGAGAGGCAGGTGCGCCCGGGGCCGCAGGGGACTTGGGCTTTTCCTCCGAGGCAGGCGGGAGCCGCTGGGGGTGTCTGAGCGGGTGCGATGGGATCTAACGGGTTTGAAAAGGGGTACTCGGGCTACGGCGTGGAGAATGGACTGTAGGCAGGAGGCCAGGGCAGGGGCAGGGGGACAGGGCAGGGGCAGGGAGACAGGGCAGGGGCAGGAGGACAGGGCAGAGGCA
>PVJL010021849.1:0-10046 GCA_004026885.1 Lyroderma lyra | reverse complement strand
TCAATGGACAGATAAAGAGCTTCCCAGATAAGAAAAAGCTAAAGGAGTTTATTACTGTCAAACCAGTATTATAAGGAATCTTATAGGGACTTCTTAAGATAAAAAAAAAAAGTATGAACGATAAAATAACTACAAATCTATCAACAATTACTTTAAATGTTAATGGATTAAATGTTTCAGTCAAAAGATAGGGTGGCTGAATGGAATAAGAAAACAGGACCCTTAAATATGCTGCATAGAAGAGCATATTGATCACTTCAGATCAAAAGGCACACAAAGGCTGAAAGTGAAGGGATGGGGAAAAGATATGAGGCTGTCTGGGACAAACCCAGCCATAAATGACTCTATTTTTCATGTTACCTGTCTGGATACTTTCCAGACAGCCCTTGTATTTTATTAAAATGGAAAGAAGAAAAGCTGAGGTAGCAATATTTATACCAGACAAAATAGACTTTTAAACAAGTCTATAGTAAGAGACAAAGAAGGACCCAGTAGTCCCCCTTCTGGGTATTTATCTATAGAAACCCAAAACACTACTTTGAGTGGACAAGTGCACCCCTATATTCATTGCAGCATTATTATAATGAGCAAGATGTGGAGGCACCCTGGGTGTCCTCCGGTGGATGAATAGATAAAGAGTAGATGGTACACATACACGATGGAATATTGCTTGGCCATGGAAGGGAATGGGTTCTTCCCATCTGTGGTGGCATGGATGGGCCTGCAGAGTATTGTGCTGAGTGGGGTGTGTCAGACAAAGACTGATGAAGTGTGATTTTATTTATACGTGGAATCTAAAGAACAAAATAAAGGAAACAAGCACTCATAGATACAGAGAACATTTTGATGGTTACCAGCTGGAAGGGGTATTGGAGTGAGATAAAAAGGGGAAGGGATTAAGAAGTACAAATTGGCTGTTACAAAGTGGTTTTGGGGATGTAGGCTATAGCTTAAGGAATATAGTCAATAATATTGTAATAACTACCTATAGTGTCAGATGGTTACTAGATTTATCAGGGTGATAGATGGAAGGTGGGTGGCGGGCAAGGTGAAACAGATGAATGGATTAAGAAGTACACATTTGTATTACAGTCATGGGGATGTAAAATAAAGCATAGAGAATATAGTCAGTAATATGGTAATAACTATGCATAGTACCAGGTGGATACTAGATTAGTCAGCAGGGTTACTTCTTAAATTATGTAAATATCTGACCACTACGCTGTACATCTGAAATTAATATAAAATAATATTGAATGTTAAAATAAAGTGTAAAAATAATTAATAGGGGAAACTGGAAATGGGGTATATGGGAACACTACAATTTTTTTATTTTATCAACCTAAACCTGTTCTAAAATAAAAAGTTTTAAAAAAAGAAAAGCAGAAAAGATTTTAAATGCAAGCACAGGCAAGAGAGTTAACACACTGATGTGTGTGAGTTTTAGTCCAAAGTATAAAGGGTTGTTAGTGAATCCTTATTTGCATTTGCACAGAATAACTAGAAAGCAAGCAAGCAATTATTGCCCACCCTGACACTGTGGATAGAAGGTGTGACTCAGAAGGGAGAAAAGGAATGGAAAGTATAGTTGAGAGGTAAATAAGCATAACTGTTTGATTGTGCTGTTTTGTTGAAGACTAAGCTTGTATCTTCACTTGAGTGCTGACATACGTGGTACTCAAAATTACTTTCTGCCTTCTTTCATGGTTGTATATTCATTTGCCTTATCAGAAGTCATTCGTATGTATATTAAATAGGCAGCCTGCATAGTGTTCAGAATTTTAGCTTCTGAAAACACTGTATTTACAACCAAATATTAATCTGTATATATTTTTATGAATGTGATACTTAAATGAAAATCAATTCTTTATTGAATACAAGTTTCTTGATGTTACATTTTTAAAAAGGAGTAATATTAGTAGATATTGAATAGTGAATAGGTACATAACACTTTTTAAAATTCTTTTAAAAATTAACATTCATTTAAAAATATATAATATATATATTGTGAAAATAGTAATCTAACCAAATTATTTTTAATCAAGAAAGGCTTACTGAAAGGTACAGTGATGCCAAGAGAAAGATCCCAAAGCATATGAAGATTTATTGAGGATTTATCCTACAAAGTGGAAAAATTAGAATCTTCTGTTACATTTATAAAACATGAAGAAAAGTTAAATTCAACTGTCTCACACATCTGTCCCCCAAACCATTTTCAGAGAATGAGAATGTGGGAAGGGATATAAAGAATAATTGAACAAAAGCCAATTCTATTAGAGTGCCTTTTGAAAGTATAACTTTTTTATCATTTCTTAAAATAATTTCTGAGGCCAGCCATTTCTGTTACATACTAGTATGTATGTACACACTACCTAATCAGATTCTCTTGCCTCATGTTTATTTAAAATATTAAGAAAAACTGGGAGAAGATGCTAGAAATGATGTATATGTAGTCTTTTTAGAAAGTGGCCATGATGTTTGTGCAAGAGAAGTTTGGATGACTTTTAGGAGGGAAAGCACAAACTAAAGAATATGATTTATAACACAAATATAAGCATCCATTTCCTTAGAGGATATCACTCATGTTTAAAATACCCCTTCTGGTTTTCTTTTTTCACAACTTAAGTAAAATTCAATTTGTGAACTCATTGAAAATGGAAGCTTAGATAACTTTGTAACATTTTGAAATTTTGTATAAATCATCCAGATAACAGACTTTAAAAAGTGATAGGTACTCTTGAGAGAAAAATTCTATTTTTTTTAAAATTCATTTTTATTGTTAGACTTATTGGGGTGACATCTGTTAGCAAGGATTACATAGGTTTCAGGCATTAGTTATCCCCTATCTCAGCTCAAGAGCATGACAGAGAGATGTTGATTTTTTAAATGTTTCTTTGAAAATAGAATTTTATTCATCGAACAAATGAATAAAAATTCTATTTTCAAAGAAACATTTAAAAAATCAACATCTCTCTGTCATGCTCTTGAGCTGAGATAGGGGATAACTAATGACTGTGGAGTATGGACTTTCATCATGTATCAACATAGTGACCAAAATCTTGATGTGTTCATATTGGGAAATAACCTTTGGACATAGGGTTCTATTAGAATGGAATAATTCCACCACTGTTCCAGCTGTGTATATATGAGGGCTATCCAGAAAGTGTCCAGCCATGTAATATGAAAAATAGAGGCATTTATGGCTGGGGTTTTTTTCCAGATAGCCCTCGTATTTTCATTTTAAAGTTCAACCAATTTAGTTAACTTTGCATACTATAATCATGTGATTAGTTAACTTTGCATACTATAATCATGGGCTTAGTCTTATTTTTGAAATCCAGAAGACAAGCAAACCATTACTAATTACTACCACTACTACTACTGCTACTACTACTACTACTACTATTTCTATTACTAATTCTCTTCCTCCTCCACCTCTTCCTTTTTCTTTAAGTTAGGTGCCAGGAATCAGTGGTTCTGAAATTAAAAGTCTGTAATTTGGGCAAATTACATGCTTCTTTTTAATAAGAATTTACAGATGAAAGCATTTCACATTAAACAAAATTGTAAAAGGTTGAGACTCAGACATCTATAGGTATAGTTTGTAGCTATTGTATTTTCAATCAATAAACTATATCAAATGTAGATTTTTTGTTTTTTGCACAGTGAGTGTCTTTTATTCTTACTATTTGTAGAAAACTGTCATTTTTTAAAATTCATTTTTATTGTTAGACTTATTGGGGTGACATCTGTTAGTAAGGATTACATAGGTGTCATTTAGATTTCAATAGTTCTATTACAAAATAGCCAGCACAGTTTCAAGCATTCCAACAGTGCTCTGGGATTCATTTTTGCTGAGACCATTGAGGTCATTACTCCATATTCATAAGGCAGAATCTGTCCCAAGTAGGTGTGTTGTACGGCCTGTGGATACCGAGGATGCAGGGCTCAGGACCCATTTGTGACTGTATCCTCTTCCATCTCCTCTCAGTCATCATCAGTGGGGCCTGATCTGCATTCTCTGCCAGGGATCTCACTGGACTGCAGCAGAGTTGACGCGTTTGTGATGGGGTTCTTGATTGCTTCCACATCCCCTGGAGATGGCCTATCTCTCTTCTTGTCAGGCAGCAAGTCAGCACTTGAGCTGAAAGTTTTGCTTCTGGCAATATCCTTTGCAACCTGTGCACCCTGTTCCCCTGGAACATTTTCTCTGCTTTCTGACACTCTTAGTTTCACCTTCTGGAAATCCAGCAGGCAGACTTGGGGAACTTTATAAATTACATACCATCTGTAACGCTTCCTGTTTGTTACAGGGTTTCTCAGAATACTTAGATAAGTCAGTGACTTGAGAGATGCCAAAGGGTCCCCATCGCCCAGTTCCATGAGACTGTGGTTGGTTAGGATGCCTTCTGGCAGACAAAGCAGAGCCTGGTCAAGCCCCTCACCTACGCGGCATATTCTATTGTTCACCAGCAACGTTTTCAGTCCTCTCAACAAAGGAAAACCGTCCAGCTTCCTGATTTCATTGTCAGAAAAATCAATAGCATCAAACTGGTCTAAGGTTGCACCTAGATTTTTTTCTTTCTTTTTTTTTTTAATTTTTTTTAAAGTTTCAAAGAAGAATCACATTTGAGGATTTCTTTTGTTGTTGTTGTTCGTTTTTTGTTTGTTTGTTTTTGTATGTGGATGGCTCCCTGGCCGGGAATCAAACCCAGGCCACGGTGCTGAAAGCACCAGCGATGAAGCCTTACACCACCAGGGAACTCCTTGCAGCTAGATTTTCAGTGACGGGAGTTTTATACCCTTGGAGGTCCAGATTGAGGACCCGCCCCACACTGGTGTGCTGTGATGCCTGCTTGATCAGCTCTGCCCTCAGTTTCACCAGCCTGCCGCCTTAAGTGCCCGGTGCATGGCCCGCCGGCTCCTAATGTAGGTTGGTGGTAGGAAATACAATCTTGAAAATAAGATTTTTAGGAGTTCCCTGGTGGTGTAGTGGCTAAGGTTTCAATTCTGTGACCTGGGTTCGATTCCAAGCCAGGGATCCACCAATATTAAAAAAAATTAAGAACAGAAAAATAAGATTTTATCAACATTTATTAATTTATCCAACAGGTATTAATTATCTACTTTGTATAAGGAAATGTGCTAGGCATTGCAGATGCTAAAATATATAGAAAATGATCTGTGTTCTTAAGGTCCTTAGGGCAGTCATCATAAAACATGGTAAGAAGGTAATAATAGAAGAAAAAAGATGAAAATGGAGCAAGAAGAGGGACACCTAACTTTGCTGAGGTTAAGCATGTGGTGCAGGTGTAAGAAGGTGTGTTTTACCAAATAAGCAAAAGGGAGATATTTAAACTGAAGGTATTTTTTAAAAATAATTTTTCCTAATCATGAAAATAATATGGTCTCATAAAGCATTTGGAATATACAAAGAAATATAAAGAAATTAAGCTATTGAAAGAAACTGTTATACTGACTTTCCTTTATGCATATAGTATTTACAATAATATTAATAGAAATCAGTGGTGTACAGTTTGATATCTTTTTCCCATTCAATTTAGTATGAACATTTTAATTATTAAATAGTCCTTAAAAACATAAACTATGAACTGGCTACATCACATGAAATCACTCCTTCATTCATTCATTTATTCAGAGAGTGAGGACTATCAAAGACTGTTCTTTCTAATGATAGAATATCATTAATGTAAGAAGTAGATACAAAACATATCTAATGGAGATTAAAACATCAGTTTGTTAAATGATCCAGGCAAGAGCTTGATGACTCTTTGGGGAAGGATTAGCGGCTGGCCTGTGATCCATTTCTGTTTTGATTTCTCAAGAGCCAGTGACCCAGTTAAACATGTTGATAACTGACCTCCTTGGTAAATACTCTTAGACTAATGAATTTTGTTAAGAGGGAAACTCTTTATTTACTGCATGCTTTGAGGAGAATTTCCCTGGTTAGGGTTGCCTATGATAAACACAACCTAGAATCAATAGATTTATGAGACATGACTTCCTGGAGAATGCCATATAAAAGAGTCAACTCCCTAAGATAGATTGGAAATGTGACAGCCTAATTGTGCCCCATTGTGTGAGGTGACCTGTGAACTTTGCTTAAGAAGTTTATCTATTATTCTGAGCTAGTAAACATGCTGAGCTAGAAGCAAGACTTAGGAAGCCACAGTGGATGTCCCTGTTTCTCTTGGTGCCACTTGATTGCTTGTACACTTGAAATTACTAGTAAACCTTGATAATATTGTAGCTAAGATGTCTAGTTCATGAGATCTGATTTGACTATCCAATCCTTCATGTAAATTTACCCCTAAACCCCAACTAGGCACCTCTGATGAAACTAAATTGAAAAACATGATTTGGACCTGAGTCGCAAGTGTGAGCCTCTTGTTCCAGTCCCACATCTAAATCTTGGAACTCAATCATCTCATCCAGCCAGTTTTTAGACAGAAAGTAAGAGCTGTCTCTCATATCCTCTATATGGAAACATGATTAACAAGAGGAAGGGATAGAACCTGTTGTGCCAGCGCTCAGGGAAGTTCAAGAAAACAAGAAAGTGGGTGATGCTGGTGAATGGTGACTTTATCCATTTTGGCTCCATCTACTAGTCAAATAATAATGATGCCGTTCATTGACTGCATTAGCTACTTCTTTTTCTCTCCTTGTTTTTAGAGACTCAAATAAGTAGAGAGAACCTCGAATTGTTTACTCTTGCCTACACCCTGCCTTGTAGGTAGGAGAGGAAGAATCTCCTCCTTTAGAGAAACTTGAGGCAAAGATGGTGATGGTTCTTTTTCAACCATTTACCTTTCTTAACTACCATATTTTTCCATGTCTAAGACAATACCTTTGTCAAAAATTGTTAGACCAAAAATTGGGGGTGGCCTTACACATGGGAGTAACCAGTTGATACTAATTTCTTGGGTTAGAAAAGTAGGGGTCCTCTTATACATAAGAGCCTCTTATACACAGAAAAATACAGTATTTATTGAGTGCCTTTTATGTTCCAGGTTCCACTGGTAAACAGGGCACATTCAATCCTTTTTTGACTTGGCTGGTACTATTGTTGCGCATAATTAACTATCCATCATTTGTGATTCAGGTGTCTCATGTCTTCTGCCAACATCTATGAAACTGGCAGGCTCACTTTTTAGCTTGCAAGCAGGATAAAATAACAGTCTCTTCAAAGTTTTTGACATTGTGGTGCAAATACCTTCTCCATTATTGTGGCTTGGTGCCTTGCCCTTTTACTCTCTGGTGTTTTAGTTTTTGTTTAGTTTTGTTTGTTTTGGAGAGAGGGTTCACAAAGAGAGGTTATTACTTTTTATGTACTTTCTTATGTCTATATTTTCATTTATGATTAAATTTTTTTGTGTGTAACTAATCTTTCCATGTGCCAGGCAGTCTCTTGTTTTATTTTATTTATTTATTTTTTTATTGTTAAATTTCTTGGGGCGACGTTGATCAGCAAAAAATTACATTGGTTCCAGGTATTCAGTTCTACAATACATCGTCTATGTTTTTATCACCTAGAGTCGTTTAGTTCTCTTTTCATCACCATATATATCTGTCCCTGTCCCTTCTCCCTCACTCCACTCCCCTTACCCTCAGGTAACTAGTAAATTATTGACTGTGTCCATGAGTTTTATTTCTTTGTTGCTTTCAATTTTATGTTCCACATAAGAATGGAATCATGTACTTCTTGTTTTTATCTGTCTGGTTTATTTCACTTAGCGTGATGATCTCAAGATCTATCCATGCTGTCATAATGACCCTATTTCATCTTTTCTTATAACTGGGTAGTATTCTATTGTGTAAATGTACCTCAATTTCCTTATCTAGTCATCAGAGGACACTGGTTGTTTCCGTGACTTGGCCACTGTAAATAGTGCTGCAAGGAACATTGGGGTAGGCATATCTTTGCAGACTGAGGTTTTCAAGTTAATTGGGTAGATACACAGAAGGGGGATTGCTGGGTCATATGGCAATTCTATTCTTAGTTTTTTGAGGAATCTCCATATTGTTCTCTACAGTGGTTATACCAGTTTGTCTTCCCACTAGCAGTGGAGGAGGGTTCCTTTTTTCTCTACAACCTCTCCAACATTTGTTCTTTGTCTTGTTAACAATAGCTATTCTCACAGATGTGAGGTGGTATCTCATTGTGGTTTTAATTTTCATTTCCCTACTAGCTAGTGAAGTTGAGCATCTTTTCATGTATCTGTTAGCTATTGGTATGTCTTTATGGGAGAAGTGTCTGTTTAGGTCATCTCCCCATTTAAAAATTTTTTTTTCTTTTTCTTGTGAGGTTTATTGGGATGATATTGATTAGTAAAAATTACATAGGTTCCAGGTGTGCACTTGTACAGTGCATTGTCTATGTCTTGTGTTATGTGTTCATCACCCAGAGTCAGTTCCCTTTTCATCACCATATATTTGATTCCCCCTCCTTCCTCTCCCCTCCCCCCTCCCCCATACCCTCAGATAACCAGTAACCACAGAACTATTGATTGTGTGTATGAGTTTTTGTTTCTTTGTTGCTTTCAGTGTTATGTTCCACAAAAGAGTGAAATCATATGGTTCTTGATTTTTTTCTGTTTTTTCCTTTTGAGTAGTTCCCTGGCTGGGAAGGTTCTTGATTTTTTTTATGTCTGGCCTATTTCACTTTGCATGTTGGTCTCAATGTCCATCCATGTTGTCATAAATGGCCTATTTCATCTTTTCTTATGGCTGTGTAGTATTCCATTGTGTATATGTACCACAGCTTCTTTAGTCAGTCAGCTGTCAAACAACAACTTGGCTGTTTCCATGATTTGGCCACTGTGGATAAGTGCTGCAGTGAACATGGGGGTGCATGTATCTTTGCAGACTAAGTTTTTCAGATTTTTTGGGTAGACACCCAGAAGTGGGATTGCGGGTAACTCTATTCTTAATTTTTTGAGGAACCTCCATACTGTCTTGCATACCTGTTGCACCAGATGGCATTCCCACCAGCAGTGTATGAGAGTTCCTTTTTCTCTACACCCTCTCCAATATTGTTATTCTTTGTCGTGTTGATTATAGTCATTTGGAGAGGTGTGAGTTGGTATTTCATTGTGGTTTTGATGTGCATTTCCCTAATAGCTAGTGAAGTTGAACATTTTTTCATATATCTGTTGGCTATTTGCATGTCTTCTTGGGAAAGTTCAGGTCCTCTGCCAATTTTTTAATAGAATTGTTTGTTTTTTATTATTGAGTTGTGAAAGTTCTTATATATTTTATATAGTAACCCTGTATCAGATGTTTGCAAATATTTTCCCCCACTCGGTTGGCTGTGTCTTTTCTTTCTTGATGGTTTCTTTTGCTATGAAGTTGCTTTTTAGTTTGATATAGTTTCATTCATTTATTTTTTGTTTTACTTCCCTTGCCTTTGAGGTCAGGTTTATGAAGTCTTCCCTGAACCCGAGGTCTACAAGTTTAGTACCAGTGTTTTCTTCTATACAGTTTATTGTTTTGGCTCTTATGTGGAGGTCTTTAATCCATTTTGAATTAATTTTAGTATATGGTGACAATTCACAGTTCAGATTTATTCTTTTGTATGTGGTTTTCTGATTATCCCAGCACCATTTACTGAACATGCTTTCTTTGCCCCATTGTATATTTTTCACTCCTTTCTCAAAAATTATCTGTCTATATATTTGTGAGTTTATTTTTCTCCTTTTTTGTTACTCAGTCACCTTTTCTTTTTCCTTTTTATAAATTTATTTTTATTGTTAGACTTAATGGCGTGACATCTGTTAGCAAGGATTACATAGGTTTCAGGCATACAATTCTCCAGTGCATTGTCAACTTGTATTATAATTTCACCACCTAATGTGACTTCTCTTTCCATTACCATATATTTAGCTTCCCTTCCCTCCTCTCCCACCCCCTCCCCTTTCTTCTCTCCCTAACCCACTCATCCCCAAATAAACATTAAAGTATTGATTGTGTCCATGGGTTATTTGTTTGTTCATTTTTTTTTCTTTGTTGCTTTCAGTTTTATATTC
>PVJL010021848.1:0-10045 GCA_004026885.1 Lyroderma lyra | reverse complement strand
TATAAAAAATTCTTAATGCCACTGTTATCAGTGGAATATTACACAATCACTAAAAATAGGTGATGATAAAGAAATGCTTCTTACATTAAATAAATAAAAAGTATACAAAATGGTATGCAGATTCTACAAAATACCTAACCTATACTCCTCAAAATGGTCAAGGTCATCAAAAACAAGAAAAGTCTGAGAAAATGTCATAAGTGAGAGGAGCCTAAGGAGAAATGATGCCTAAATGTAATACAGTGTCTTGGATGGGGTCCTGCATCAGAAAAGGCACCCAGTAAAAGAGCATGACCTTACTTGACTGCAAAATCCTCAGCATCTGAAAGTTTAACAAAGTCCTGAATTTTCATACAATGACTACTACTTAAAATGATATATTTTTTAAATATCACATGTCAAAGTCTTCCACAAAAAAACTGGAGGTCTGTTGGAAATAAAAGCACCCATTTTCTGTTATTTGTTAATGTAGAAATGGGCTCCCTGGTGCTAAGCTACCCTGAAGGCAGACAAAGCCCAGGCTTGTGTTACTAGCTAATCAAGGCACAAATATATTTCTTTGAAAGAAGACGATATTTAATATTTCTCAAACTTGTTATGATTATGTGCTATTTAAATTCTGAATTAATTTGAAGCATATAGACTTGCTAATATTTGACTGCTTTTGACTTGAAAAAGGAAAATGTAACTTCATATGGTTCATCCCAGTGCATTTGAGGAACAGGCAGCCCAATATTTTGTCACCATCCAAAGTCTCCACCTGGCTCTGCTGCCAGCCAGGCTTTCCATTTGAGGGTTAATGTTGTGAAAATATCTACATAGTGTCTGTTTCCATCCCTTTCTCTCATCTCACCAATGACACCTCCCATCCAAAAATAAGCAGCCTAATTCTGGCAATTCTTGGGGACCAGTGGGAGCTTAGTGACATTTTTTAACTCATCAAGAACCCAAGCAAAGGCCAAACAGGTTTTGTGGAAAGAATTAAGAAACTTGGGGACGTCTCCATCAGAGATGCTCTAGACCTGGTTTTTGTTGGAGGACCAGGGCCTGGGGTCTGGAAAAGTACGTGTTTTGTTGCACAGGACCCAGCCTGCAGCTGACCTACCTTGCAGAGTCCTTAGTCGTAAGGCAGTATTTCATCCCAGCCTCTATCCTTCTTCCTCCTCTCCTTCCAACTCCTTACTTTTTTTCTCCTTTTTTTTTTTTAACTGAAGTAGCAGCCACAAAGCATGGAGTGAAAAGTCGCTGTGAGGACAAGTTGACAGATAGCACTGGGGTCACTGGGTCACTGGAAGGCGTCGTGATCTGGGCTCAGACAGAGCAATTTCCTCGGTGATTTTGATCCTTTGTCTGTTCACACATCATGCCACCTGGATATAATGTAGAAATCTGGAGGGCAAACACATTTGTCCCCTTGCCCCAAAAGCTCTCTTGAAAAAAGAGAAAGACAGAGACAGAGACAGACAGACAGACAGAGAGAGAGAGAGAATCAGAGTTAACTCCCTGCCTCCATCTGCCCAGAGAGCCCAGCAGTGGGCAGACCTCCCTGTTAATAAACTTGGGACTTTGCCCAGAGAGGGACTCGTCATTATGGGGGCTGTAAGTAATATAAGAAGCTCCCTTTTATTGTCTTAGACACATGTAAGTGGCAGTTTTACCCTTTTTCATTCACTCTCTGTCCAGGTTTTCATTTACTTTCAAATCTCATATTGCAGATTCTTGGAAAACATTTATTTCGATGATGGGCTGCGGGTGGCGTGCAGGCAGTGGGAGAAAGGAAGCAGAGAAAGAGCTGCTGTGAAGGGCACTATTAATATCTTCTCTGTGACTGTGGCCAAACCATCTGCTTTTCTTACTTCCCCATAAGGTTCTGAGCTATTTCTGACCAAGGGTGTTAAAGCTTAGAATTAATGAATTTCAGCAAAGTAGGTGCCCACGTTGCAGGGAAGTGCTTCTTCTAGACTTGTTGGAGATATGGCTCAGATCATGCTTGTTTGGCTAGGGAGTAGGGGTGGGAAGATGTTGCTTAAGATTTCCTCCCTCTGGAGAAGTGAGAAAAGGAGAGAGAGGCTCCAGTACTCACTCCATGCTCTTGGAGTGCTGACCATCCTTCTGTGTAAGCACTTCCCACACTCTATCACGTTATCTCCTGAATGTCAGCACTAAACTATGATCTTTCACATCTCTCAAAGAACCTGAAAGACAGTGGGGTGTTTTAAATATATGCTTGTTTATTTATCAAACATGGTCTGAGAACCTACTATTGCTAGCCAATGAGGATGCATGTATAATAAAAGGTGTGAGGTGACATCTCATTGTGGTTTTGATTTGCGTTTCCCTGATGACTAGTGATGGTGAGCATCTTCTCATGTACTTGTCGGCCATCTGCATGTCTTCTTTGGAAGAAGATCTGTTGAGGTCTTCTATTTTTTAATTATGTGTTTTTATTTTTGCTATTGAGTTGCACGAGTTTCTCATACAAGTATATTTTGAATATTAACACTTACTATGTAGATCAACTGTGTCCAACCTTTTGGGTTCCCTGAGCTACATTGGAACTTGTCTTGGGGCACACATAAACATACTGACACTAATGATAGCTGATAAGCTAAAAAAAAAAAAAAGAGGGGCAAAAATATTTCATGAATTTTTAAGAATTTGTTTTGGGCCACATTCAAAGTTGTCCTGGGCTGCAGGTTGGACATGCCTGATATGGATGTTTTGTAAACATTTTTTCCTATTCTGTAGATTGTCTTTTCATTTTGCTCATTGTTTCTTTTACTGGAGGTTCCTCAAAAATTTAAAACTAGAACAACTGTAGGATCCTGAGAAAGACAAGCACTGCATGATCTCACTTATATGTGAAATCTAAAACAAACAAACAAACAAAAACAAAACTTACAGAAACAGTGAAGAATGGCAGTTACAAGGGGTTGGGGTAGGAGAAATGGAGGATATTAGTGAAAGGGTACAAACTTCCAGTTATACAATGAATAAGTTCTGGGGATGCAATATTCAGCATGATGTCTATATTTAACAATACTGTGTTATATACTTGAAAGTTACTAAGACTGTAGATCTTCAATGTTCTCACCACTACCACAAAGAGAGAGAGAGAGAGAGAGAGAGAGAGAGAGAGAGAAAGAGAGAGAGATAATTATGTGGTTGATCACTGATGGAGGTGTTAACTAACTCTACTGTGTTAATTATTTTGCAATATATGCATGTGTTGAATCATCATTACATTTTATCCCTTAAACTTACAAAATGTGGTATGTCAACTATAAAAAAGCTGGGGAAACATTGTGTAATATAAACAAAACTTATTTATGAGCCTAGTTTAGTTTGTAGGTCACCAGTTTATAATCTCCAATCTCACTCTTAAATGTTCCTAAAGAGTTAACTGAACTAAAAATACACAAGTAACTATGCAGTGCAGAGAGCCAGTGGAAAGCAAATATGAGCTACCATTGGCTGTGGACCTCTCAGTTCAAGCCTGCTCTTCCATCCCAGGTTGCTCTCTCTGCCAACCTCTGGAAAGTTGCATCATTCTACCATGATTTCTTCTCTCCCAGGTTTTATGCTGGAGATTTATATTTATGATTCAGGGAGTAGAACACTGAGATTTTGAATCAAAAGATGTGGACTCAGTCCTGGTTCTCCCCCACCAAAACAAATCAACCTAGATCACCTTTTTAACTTTTATGAGTTTATACTTTAGTGTGTGCTGAAGATTGCTCACCTAACTCATCTGGTTTGAAGTTTTAATGGCATTCACATTTTTAAAAATTGTTCTTCAAATACTTATGCAGTAGGTTCATTTTAGGATATTGTTTTTTGAAGATCATACTCACCACCTTCACTTATAAAACTGATGATATTTACTGTCATTGAGACTCTTCCTATACAAATGCCATCCATCATACAAGCATCATTGAAAAATCAGATTCTTATAAATTGGAGTAGCCCTCATTAGAGTAATTTTAGAAACATTGACAATATAATACTTGTTTAAGGGGCATTGAGTTCAGATAGAATTGGAATTAAAAACTAGCTTTGTCATTTAAAATCTTTGTGACATTGAATAACCACTAAGGTTTTACTTCCTACTCTGTAACATGTAAAATTAATGACTATTTCATCAGCCAGGTTTAAAGGAAGGTGCATGCAATGCACTGGGTACATAGTAAATAAAGCCTAATAGCAATTTATATTTTATATACAGGTATGTCCCTTAACACTTTTCTTTCTTCTCTACCAAGGTCCTATATGACAAAAACACAAGTTTACTCTGGTGGGTCTAACTTCTTTGTTCATAGAAAGGTTTCCTAAATATATTTTCCTACCTGAAAATGTTTAAAAAACTGAAAAGTATTACATAATGTGAATGAAGATAACATTTGATTGTTTAACATGGGTCTGAATGTAATACATTTCCTCAGAGTTTTCCAGTAGAGCTGCTCTCTAGACGGCCTCTTAACTAAAACAATGGATTAGAAAAGAATACAGAATGTATAGTTTTTAGAGTTTTCAACTCATTATGTCCTTTTGATTTTCAAAGATATTTATGTTTCAAGTGAGTGACAGGTAGGAAAAAACTACCATCTTCTTCCATCTTCTCCAAAAAAAAAAGATTTTGAGTCACAGTTTTGTGTTCATAATCTAACCTTTAGGATTTCTTCTTTGAGTGTGTGAAGACTTAGTCACATTGATAGTTTGACTGGAGTATGTTGGGCTGGGCCAAGTGAGTGATGGGGATTGAAGCAGGACCCAGGAAGGAAGGGATGTTGCGTGAGAAAGAGGGTACAGGGGCTCTTCTGGCATTAGCCTTTTGACCCAGTCCCTGAGAAACCCTGGAACTCTTCATTTTATAGAGGAAACAGCATGTTTGGCTCACTTATCTGGGACCGTGTCCTTTGTGTCTTTGGATTTCAAAGATAGTTCCATGCTTAAGATTTGCTCCCTGATGAGGTTTGAACCAAAATGAGAAATACCAGTTCTGACAACGCTGATAGGAGTTATAGCCTACCATAATCTCTAGTGCTAAAACAACTCCTGGTATAATAGATGAGTGTCCTTGGATGTAGGATCAAATAACTTTATAACTTGAACACTTTTTAGTTCTCCCATATTTGATAAAAAAAATAAATAAGTGAGATCCAGAGAAGTTGAATTGATTATGTAAAGTAACAGTTGGCAAACTACTGCTCATGGGCCAAATCTGGCCTCCTACCTCTTTTTATAAATAAGGTTTTATTGGACATAGCCATTCTCATCCACATACAAACTGTCTCTGGTTCTTTCATCCTGTAGTAGCGAATGGAAGAACATATGACCCTCAAAGCCTAAAATATTTATGACTTGTCCATTACAGAAATTTGCTGACCACTGGTCTAAAACCACATAGCCCTTTGGCAGCAAAGCCAGGACCAGAATTTAGGTCCTATGAATCTTGATCCAGTGACTTATACCTTGCATCACACGAGTAGCAACAGAAATATTGCGAGGATTAAAAACAGAATGCAGGAGAGGGCAAGAAGGATACTGGAGAGGAGGTCCCTAAAGCCTCTCCCAGAAAACACAATTGAACGGCCACCCAGGAGCCAAGAAAGAGCACCCTGAGTGACAAAATGGCAGCTGAGAAATCCACGAATCGTAAGTAAACACCTGAAGGTTGGAGAGAAAGGGGGAAGCGGGAGAGAGGGAAGGGAGCTGAGATGGAATGCAATAGGACATGATCCCTGCTGACTATCTGGAGCGGTGCAGTGCATGGGAGGGGAGAGACCGCGGGGAGCTGGGCTTTGGAGCTGCATGCTGGGGGCGGAGTTTGGGAGCCAGCCTCTGGAACTTTTGAGTGGTAGAAGGGCTGAGCAAGGACTCTTAACTGCAGAGATGACACCCCAGCTTTAGGTCCCCTAGGGACCTACACAGGGCTGCAGTTCCTGTTCCTGGCCCAGTGCAAAGGAGTCCCGGCTGTCTCAGGTCAGGCCCACAGCTTTGGACTTATGGAGCATGCACTTCCTCATGCATCCCAGGGTTCTGAAAGCAGTGTGAGCCCATAGACGGCCAGATGCTGAATCAGGGTTGGGGCTGGGAAGAAAGGCAGATTTGAGATCATTCACTCGACCCAGCAGAAACAAGCCTGGGCCCAGCTTCCCTAGCAAAGGGCAGAAGGCAGAGCCACCCTCGGAGCGCCTTTTGTTGGCGTCTCCCCAGGATATATGTGCATAGCCTCCAAATGCAGTAGAAGATCAGAAACAAGAAATAAACAACCACCCTCTCTCCCAAAACTTGACCCCCAGTGCCATTAGTGTCTGCCCTACAGCAAGACACCACAAAAGTAATAATCTGGACACTCATCACAAAGCCCTCATGTCAAAGAGGAAGAACCCAGCAGACAGGATGAATTCTTTAAAAACTGAAATTTCTCAGAGAGAACATGAAATTTATCCAGAAGATAGCTTCCTAGATCTGGAAATATCTGAACTAAGTGACAGAGAATTTAAAGTAGCCATTCTAAGGGTTCTGAGAGAAACAAAAACATATTGGCAGAGCACCATGGCTGAGATAAACAACATAAAAAAGGACACTTCATCCAGCAAAGAGAGACTACACCTTCTTTTCTAGTGAACATGGAACATTCTCAAGGATAGACCACATGCTGGGACACAAAAGTAGCCTCAGCAAATTCAAGAAGTTCGAAATCATACCAAGTGTATTCTCAGACCACAAAGCTTTGAAAGTGGAGATTAATTGTAAAAGGAAAGCAAAAAAACCCACATATACATGGAGATTAAACAAAAGCTTATTTACAAGGACTGGATAAAAGAACAAATAAAAGATGAGATTAAAAAATATATAGAAGCTAATGACAATGAAAATACAAAGTATCAGAATCATTGGGACACAGTGAAAGCGGTAATAAGAGGGAAATTTATATCACTACAAGCCTATCTTAAGAAACAAGAAAAATTACAAGCGAACACCTTAGCATCCCATCTTAAAGAACTCGAAAAAGAAGAGCAGACAAAACCCAAAGTCAGCAGAAGAAAAGAAATAATAAAAATTAAAGCAGAGCTAAACCAATTAGAGAACAGAAGGACAGTAGAAAAAATTTATATTTTAAGGAGCTGGTTCTTTGAGAAAGTCAACAAAATTGACAAACCCCTGACTAGACTAATCAAAGGACAAAAGGAAAGGACGCAAATATCCAAAATTAGAAATGAAAGGGGAGAAATTACCACTGATACCACAGAAATACAAAGGATTATAAGAAAATATTATGAAGAACTTTATGCCACGAAATTTAACAACCTAGAAGAAATGGACAAGTTTCTAGAAACTTATAGCCTACCTGGACCGAACCAAGAAGAACTGGATAATCTAAATAGACCAATCAATAGCAATGAGATTGAAATGACTATCCATAATCTCCCTAAAGGCAAAAGTCTTGGACCAGATGGTTTCACCAATGAATTCTCTCAAGCATTCAAAGAAGAATTAACACCTATCCTCCTCAGACACTTCCAAAAAATTGAAGAGGAAGCAATACTTCCTAACTCATTCTATGAGGCCAATATTACTCTAATACCAAAGCCTGGCAAAGACAACCCAAAAAAAGAAAACTATAGACCAATATTTCTGATGAACACAGATGCAAAAATCCTGAACAAAATATAAGCAAAGAGAATACAACAATGCATCAAAAATAACATACATCATGATCAAGTGGGATTCATCCTGGGAGCACAAGGATGGTTCAACATACGAAAATCAATCAATGAGATACACCATATAAACAAAATCAAAGATAAAGACCATATGGTCATTTCAATTGATGCAGAAAAAGACTTCAACAAAGTACAACATCCATTTATGATCAAAACACTAAATAAAATAAGTATAGAAGGAAAGTATCTCAACATAATAAAAGCCATATATGACAAACCCTCGGCTAACATCATACTAAATGGGGAAAAGTTGAAGCATATTTCCCTAAAATCAGGAATAAGATAGGGATGCCCCCTGTCACCACTGTTATTTAATATAGTACTGGAAGTTTTAACCACAGCAATTGGGCAAGAGAAAGGAATCAAAGGTATCCAAATTGGGAAAGAAGAGGTCAAATTGTCACTATTTGCAGATGACATGATCCTTTATATAAAAAATTCCAAAGATTCCACCAAGAAACTACTAGAAACAATAAACAAATATAGTAAAGTCGCAGGATACAAAATCAATGTACAAAAATCAAAAGCATTCCTATATACAAACAACGAATCTTCAGAAAAAGAAATGAAATACCTGGGAATTAACTTGACAAAAAACGTGACAGACTTACACACGAAAAACTATAAGACACTGTTTAAAGAAATTGAAACAGACTTTAAGAGGTGGAAAAATATCCCCTATTCATGGATAGGAAGACAACATTGTTAAAATGGCCATTCTGCCCAAAGCAATCTACAGATTTAATGTAAAACCCATTAAAATCCCACAATCATACTTTCATGAGATAGATAAAAGTATGACTAGATTAATATGGAACCATAAAAGACCTCGAATTGCCAAAGTAATACTACATAAAGAGAATAAGGCTGGTGGCATTACATTCCCTGACCTCAATTTATATTACAAAGCATCAATAGTCAAAATAGCTTGTTACTAGCAGAAAAACAGAAATATAGACAATGGAACATAATTGAAAACCCAGAAATAAACCCATAAATTTATGGACAAATAATTTTTGATTAAGGAACAAAAAACATACAATGGGGGAAAGATGGCGTCTTTAGTAGGTGGTGCTGGGAAAACTGGAAAAACATATGCAAAAGAATGAACCTGAGCTGTGAACTCTCTCCATATACAAAAATTAACTCAAAATGGATTAAAGACCTTCATATCAGACCTGCCACAATAAACTGTATAGAAGAAAACATCGGTACTAAACTTATTGACCTAAGGCTCAAGGAAGACTTCATGAACCTGACCACAAAGGTAAGGGAAGTAAAAGCAAAAATAAATGAATGGGAGTATATCAAACTAAAAACCTTCTGCACAGCAAAAGAAACCATCACCAAGGCAAAGAGACAGCAAACTGAATGGGAGAAATTATTTGCAAATAACGCATCAGATAAGGGTTTAATATCTAAAATATATAAAGAACTAATAAGACTTTTTATTAAATTCATTTTTATTGTTAGACTTATTGGGGTGACATCTGTTAGCAAGGATTACATAGGTTTCAGGCATACAATTCTACAGTGCATTGTCAACTTGATGTATAATAAGTTCACCACCTAATGTGACTTCTCTTTCCATCACCTTATATTTAGCTTCCCCACCTCCTCTACCACCCCCTCCCCTTTCTCCCCTCCCTAACCCACTCGTCCCCAAATAAACATTAAACTATTAATCGTGTCCATGGGTTATTTATTTGTTCATTTCTTTTTTTCTTTGCTTTCAGTTTTATATTCTGCATATGAGTGAAGTCATACAGTTCGTTGTTTTTTCTGTCTGGCTTATTTCACTAAGCATGATGATCTCCAGGTCCATCCATTTTGTTGCAAATGGCAATATTTCATCTTTTCTTATACCTGAGTAATATTCCATGGTTTATATGTACCACGGCTTCTTTATCCAGTCGTCTGTCGCAGGGCACTTTGGTTGTTTCCATGTTTTGGACACTGTGAACAGCGCTGCAATGAACATTGGGGTACATAAGTCTTTGCGGACAAAGGTTTCCAAGTTCTTTGGGTAGATCCCCAGAAGGGGAATTGCTGGTCAAATGGAAGCTCCATTCCCAATTTTCTGAGGAAACTCCACACTGCCTTCCACAGGGGTTGTACCAGTTTGAGCTCCCACCAGCAGTGTACCAGAGTTCCTTTTTCTCCACATCCTCTCCAGCACTTGTTATTCCTTGTCTTGTTGATAACAGCCATTCTCACAGGTGTGAGGTGGTATCTCATTGTGGTTTTGATTTGCATTTCCCTGATAGCTAATGAGGATGAGCATTTTTTCATATGTCTGCTGGCCATTTGTATTT
>PVJL010021847.1:0-10055 GCA_004026885.1 Lyroderma lyra | reverse complement strand
ATAAAGAAGCTGTGGTACATTTACACAATGGAATATTACTCAGCTGTAAGAAAAGATGAAATATTGCCATTTGCAACAAAATGGATGGACCTGGAGATCATCATGCTAAGTGAAATAAGCCAGACAGAAAAAACAAAGAACTGCATGATTTCACTCATATGCGGAATATAAAACTGAAAGCAAAGAAAAAATGAAATGAACGAACAAATAACCCATGGACACAATCAATAGTTTAATGTTTATTTGGGGACAAATGTGTTAGGGAGGGGAGAAAGGGGAGGGGGTGGGAGAGGAGGGGGGGAAGCTAAATATAAGGTGATGGAAAGAGAAGTCACATTAGGTGGTGAACTTATTATACATCTAGTTGACAATGCACTGTAGAATTGTATGCTTGAAACCTACGTAATCCTTGCTAACAGATGTCACCCCAATAAGTCTAACAATAAAAATGAATTTAACAAAAAAATAAAAAAAATAAAATCTAATGGACAGGAAATAAAAAAACTACTTGGGTTTCTCAGAATCAGAGTAGATCTGAATAAATGAACAATCACACATAAAATTCACATTAGTAATTTGGTTCTGGTGTAGGCACAGACATACAGATTATAGGAACAGAATAGAGTCAATATATAAGTGCAATTTATAATTAATATATAGAAAGTTCCCTTTCGAATAAGTGAGTACATTATAATTCATATAAGAAATTTTGTCAGATAAACAAAACAACTATTTCAAGGAAGAGTACATATGCATCCTTACCTCATACTCAACACCAGGATAAATTCTTAAGGATCAAAGCTGATGGTTAAATCTAACACCGTAATAATATTTGAAGAAACCAGAGGAGATTTGGGGAAGAAAAGCAGGAAGAAATTATGACACAAAGTATGACCAAAAAAGTCAGAAATTGTAGAAGATAAAACTGATAAACTTGAATAAATATTTAAAGCATTGCAAAACCTATCATATGCAAAGTATAAAGACAGATAATTAGGAAAATATTTTAATATATCATTGAAAATCAAATAATACCTTGATATGTAAAGTGTTCCTACAAATTAATTACATAAATACCCAAGAGAGAATTGTCAAAGTGCAGTGCAGTTAAAGGAAATATGAATGTCTCTTAAATATATGAAAAGAAACTCAATCTCAATTGTGATAAGAAAAATATGATTTAAGCTATATCAAGATAACAAAGTTCTAATAGATTGACAGTTTTTTAAGAGTAATACTATTTTTCAAAGGTATAGAGAAACAAGTATATTAATCTTAGTTAAAAGAGTAAATTGGTACAGTCTCTATAGTAAGAAATCTGGTAGTATCTATCAAAACCATAAATGTAAATTTTTTTCACCTAGCCATTTCATTTCTGGAAATTTATTAGGATATATACATATATATATATATATATATATATATATATATATATATATATATATATATATACACACACACACACACACACACACACACACGCACACACATATATATATATATATTATAACTGTTTTAAATTACCACACATTTTGGAAATAATTTAAATAATAATCTATGGAACAACTTAAATAAGTCATACACAACCGTGCTATGTGCTATTAAAATAAAAACTGTTCATGAGTTCATAAAGAATCAACTTGTGTGTTTGTGTGTTTAAAAAAAAAGCACAGTGCAGTACTATATAATAGTAAATCATAAGTTTCAGAAACAAAAGTAAGAAAATTATGCATACATACATGCATATTTGTTTTTGTTTGAATTTGCATAAAATATCTCTAATAGTGTAAAAAAAAACTATTGGCATAAATGCATTATTTTCTTTCATGAAAAAAACTGAATAATGGGGGAATAGGAGAAGTGCTTGCTATTTTAGTAGTAATATCTTTGTAACTTTTGAATTGTAAACCAAATGAATGTATCATATCTTCAAAATCTATAAGTATAATATTATTTCATATATATTTTTTAAAAATGCTTCAGATAAACAAAAATAACTATTGGAACTTTTTAAGATTGCCTATCCATGTGCTGGCCTATGCTGCCTAGTCGTTATAGTTGGACAAAGATAACAATTGAGGCATCTGAGCTTCTGCCCATGTATGTGATTAAATTATGATGAGGAATGGTGTCAGTAAACAGTCAGGACACTATTCCTTTTCATCTTAGATGAGTTAGGTAACAGCATGAGTGTCATTAGCAGTTTCAGGCACTAAAAAGAATCAGCTTATTATGAAAGACCAGACTCTCCTTCAATATTCATACACAAGAGGGCTAGAAGTTCTGATTTTTATGAGCACTGAATTTTAGCACACAGTAACTCAACTGACAAATAGGAATGAATGAATGTCATGTTCTGACACCTAAGATTGGCAAGTCTCTTTGAATGCTAGAGCAAGTAAAGTGATAGAGAGTGTTAGAGGAAAAGGTATTTTTTTCAGTATTCATCAAGATTGGGAGAGAGGATAAAAAAATACTTCTTTCCCTACAGACCAAATCTAATCATGGTGTAGGCCAGAAATAGAAATATTCCTGATTTCCTTCTTCCAATAATATTTAATATTACTAGAGGGATGATTAAGAAAATTCTGAATATTTTTCTTGGTAATTACATGTACTGCAAGGTTTTCTGCCTAGATGCCTGTTGGATTCCTTTTTTATTCTTAAAATTCTAAAACTATACAAAAGAATTTCTCACAGTCACTTTTGGCTATAACCTTAGAAGGAGAATGGAATATTCTAGCTCAAAATATTTAAGAAAGATTCTACAATAGGAGAAAATGGTAAACAGGTAGGAAACAACTGAGGTTTGAGGAAGCAAGACAATAGAATTTCATGTTGATAATGTGGTTTGCCTAAGAGAGTGTCTCTCAGTGATAAATCACAATTATGATAGAATAACATTCACTGGGGCTGGTTAAAGACATAAATTTATTTATCAACAAAATTTATGGCTTTATCAACAAACTTTATGTCTTTATCAACAAAATTTATGTCTTTATCAACAAAATTTATGTCTTTATCAACAAAATTTATGTCTTTAACCAGCCCCAGTGAATGTTATTCTATCATAATTGTGATTTATCACTGAGAGACACTCTCTTAGGCAAACCACATTATCAACATGAAATTCTATTGTCTTGCTTCCTCAAACCCTCAGTTGTTTCCTACCTGTTTACCATTTTCTCCTATTGTAGAATCTTTCTTAAATATTTCTCCAAGAATCTATCATGGATAATGTTTTCAATACCTCTGCTGCAGTGTTAATCTGTGAATAATCATCTTAACTGATTTCACTATTATTATTGTAGAGTTTGAGGTAATCATGCTTTTGGACAACCTCTGCATGCCTTATTCACATGCATATTATAGGCTAAAGGCAGAGATACAAGAGCATTATAATTGTTCACATAATTAATTGCTTGCCTAATTTACCAGTTTAGCTAATTACTTACTAATATCTTATGATTTTTTTCTTGTTCTTCATTTTCGATTTGCTCTGTGATTTTCACCTACTTGCTTTTTTAAAAATAATTTTCTTTATTTTTTTATTATAGTTGACATGCAATATTGTAGTAGTTTTAGGTATATAACATAGTAATTAGATATTTGTATAACTAACTAGGTGATTCTCTGATAAATCTGTACCCATCTGGCATCATACATAGTTATTACAATATTTTTAACTTTATTCCTTATGCTTTACCTTATATTCCCATGACTATTTTTAAACTATCAATTTGTACTTCTCAATCCCTTTTTTTTTTCACCCATACCCAAACACTCCTCCCATCTCACAATCATCAAAATGTTCTCTGTATCTATGAGGTTTCTGTTCGTTCATTTTGTTCCTTAGCTTCCACATATACGTAAAATCATATCACGTTTGTCTTTCTCTGTCTATTTACTCCACTCAGCACAATATCATCTAGGTCCTTCCACATTGTTGTAGAAGGTAAGATGTCATTCTTTTTTAGGGATGAGTAATACATTGTATATGAGGGCTGCCCAGAAAGTATCCATGCATGTAATATTAAAAAAATAGATTCATTTATGGCTGTTTTTTTTTCTGGATAGCCCTCATATATGTATCACTTCTCCTTTATTCATTCATCCACTGATGGACATCCAGGAGGCCTTTACATCTCAGCTATTGTAAACAATGCTGAAGTGAAGACAAGGATACACATGTCCCCTCAAAGTAGTGTTTTGGATTTCTTTAGATAAATACCCAGAAGTGGGTCCTTATTTCTATCTTGTTATAGCCTTTATTTTGAAGTTGATTTTGTGTTATGTGAATGTTGCTTTGCCAGCTTTTTTTGTTTGTTTGTTTCCATTTACATGAAATATTGTTTTCCATTACTTTACTTTCAGTCTGTGTATGTCTTTTGATCTGAAGTAGGCCACTTATAGACAGCATATGTATGGGGTTTGTTTCCTTATTCATTCAGCCATCCTATGTTTTTGATTGGAAGACTTAATTCATTTACATTGAAAGTAATTGTTGATAGATGTTCAGCTATTGTACTTTTATTATTCCCGTTTTTTATTATTATTGCCATCTAAGTTTCTTTTAACTAAGTTCCTCTAACATTCTTTGTAAATACTGATACTGGTTTGGTGCTGATGAACTCCTTTGCCTTTTTTTTTTCTTTTTGTTTGAGAAGCTCTATCTGTCCTCCTATATTAAGTGACAGTCTTACTGAACAGAGTTATCTTGGTTGTAGTTTCTTGCTTTTTTATTACTTTGAATATTTCCTGACAATCCCTTCTGGTCTACAAAGTTTCTGATGAGAAATCAACTGGCTGTTCTATGAAAGCTTCTTTGTAGATAACTAACTACTTTTCTGTCACTTCTTTTAAAATTCTCTCTTTGTCTTAACCTTTGGCATTCTAATTATTATGAGGCTTGGTGTAGGGATGTTTTGATTTATCTTGTTTGGGACTCTGCATTTCTTGGATTTGTTTGTCTATTTTCTTCATATGGTTCAGGAAGATTTCTGTTATTATTCTTTTATATTCATTTTCAATTTCTTACTCTCTCTGTTCTCCTTCTGGTACCCCTATGATGAAAGTGTTGATATGCTGGATTTTGTCCCAAAGGCTCCTAAAACTATCCTTAATTTTTGGATTCTTTCTTCCTTTTTCTATTCTAATTGGGTGCTTTCTGCTACCTTATCTTCAAATTGCTGATTAGATCTTCTGAGTCATGTAATCCATTCTTGATTTCTTGTCATACACACACACACACACACACACACACACACACACACACACACGGTTGGTTCCCTGAGCAGGGATCGAACACATGCCATGGTGATGAGAGTGCCAAGGTCTAGTCATTACACCACCAGCAAACCTCCTTATTTTTTTTAAATTTCTGTTATTCTATTATTTATTTCTGATTGCTTCTTTCTTATGTTTTCTCTCTCCAATTTTTGTTTCCTACCTCTTTGCTGAGGTTTTCACTGAGATCAATTGAGCATCATCATAAATTAGTGTTTTGAACTCTGTGTCTGATAAATTGCTTGTTTCCATTTTGCTTAGAAGCTTTTTTTCTGATACTTCATTTGGGACATGTTTCTCTGTCTCCCCATTTTGGTTGCTTTCCTGTGTTTATTTTTATGTATGAGGTAGGTCTGCTAAGTCTTTAGGTCTTTTTAGAGTGACCTTATGTAGCAGGTGTTCCGTGGTGTCAAATGCAAGGTCTCCCTGGTCACCTGAGTTAGTTCCTTCAGGTGTGTTCTTGTGTGGCTTATGTATGTCTCTATGTTGTAGTTGATCATACATTGCTGTTTACACAATCAGTGGGAGGGACTGACCCCCAGGCTTATTGGTTTTGAGAACTGTCTTTGACTATAGTGAACAAGCTGTTGTGTAAGGACTGACCCTACATAGCAGGATTTACTTTGATAGGGCTTTGGTGCCTGTCCAGTTTTCCCTTTGGTTGTTTCATCCTCAGAGGCAGCCAGGTGGTGCTCTGACTTAGTCTGAACCCAGCCACCAAGTGTGCCAGGCCTGGGGCCTCTTGTGAGGAGCCCCTCTAAAAGCCAATTTCAGCCACAGTCTGTGTTCTACCGAGGGCCCCCTGTCATAAGCTGCAAAGCAATACACAAGTGGCCACAAACCATGCTGGACTTGGAGGTGCTCAAGAAGCCAAACTGCTAACTGAGGGCTGCTGCTGTTGGTGCCGGGCTTTGGGTTGCTGAGTCAGGGGTACTGGGCATGTTGGGTCCACATGCTGCTTTTTTGAGGTTTGTGAACTTTTCAGAGATTTAAGGAAGGTCTGCAGCATGAACCAAAACAGATTGTTTGTATGGAAAAACCCTTGGAAGCAGCTTGAGTGTGCCCATATCTTCTATGGAGAGGGTCTCAGGAAATCACCAAGGTGGGGCAAATAAATTTTCTTAGCCGGGTTAATGGAAACTCAGGTATGGCAGCCCTCAAATTCTGCATACTGTTGTTGAGTGAGGAGCACTCAACAACAACAACAAAATATATTCTGCCAGCACTTCTGTCTGAGAAAAAGCTTCCCCTCCAGCCTTTACCCTGAAACCTGATAATTCAGTTTGTCTTCATATGACTGTAATGACTTTGGCACAATGGAGCTCAGAGTGAGTGAATCTGTCAGTGAATAAGTCTGTGTGTGGTCCTTTTAAAAGGAACACTTGTGACTCCAGTAACCTTCTATACCACCTCTCAGCCACAATCTCAGCTGCTTTTCATAGGCAGATGTTATGGGGTCCTGTGTCTCCAACATAGGAACCAATATAGAAAAAAAAACTTGCTTTTTTCTTTAAATAAGGATGTGCAAATAAAGCACAGTAGCCAACATAACTTAATGGTATGGAACTGAAACTCCTTGCTTCTCTGAAGGTGACCACCACAGCCAAGATATTTCTTCCAATTCATAATGGTCATATGCCGCTGTCAGACCAGCCTATTCAACATCTCTGTCCCTCTTCCCAGCCTCAAAGTGAAGTCTTCTGTATGTCCTTAGTTGTAGGACTTTAAGTTCAGCTACATTTCAGGTGATTTTCAATAATCATTGTTCTGTAGTTTAGTTGTAGTTTTGATGTTGTGAAAAAAGGCAAGCACATCATTTATTTACTTCACCATCTTGATGAGTAATTCTCACCTAGCTTCTTATTTCCACTTTATAACTTCAATACTGACCTCTAGAAATGTGTTTTTCAATTTTATTTTTGAACTAAACCTCTCACTTCTGAAATGATTGGAGTTCCACGGATCCTCACTTCTTATCTAGTTAATTACAGTTTAAAATTTCTACTATCCCACTAAGATAAACACTTCTATTAGTTTTCCACTCCTGCATTACAAGTTACCACAAATTTAGTATTTTAAAGTATCATAGTACATGTAATATCTTGGCTCTATACGTCAGTGTTGGTTTATGGCCTAACTAGATTCTCTTTTCAGGGTTTCACATGCTGCAATGAAGGTGATAGCCAGGGCTATCGTGACCTCTGAGGATAAGAGTTCTTACCAAACTTACGGTTTTGGCAGAATTTTCTTCCAGCTATAAAACTTGCATTGTCTTGCTTCTTCCAGACAAGCAGGATATTTTTTATTTCAGTGAGTGGCCCAGTCTCTGTTTAAAAGAGGTGTTTTCATTAGGTACACTCATCAATTGTAATCTCTCTTTTGATTAACTCAAAGGTAACTGACTAGGGATCTTCATTTCTTCATAATTTCTAGTTTTTTGCCATATTACATAGTTATAAGTTTAATATCACTTCATATTTTGTCCCACCTACATTTAAAATACAGCTATTGTACAAGTTTATGAGTCATTGAGAGTCATCTTAAAAGTTATCTATAGATTTAATGCAATATTAATAAAAATGCCAGGAAATTTTATTGAAATTGAAAACTTACTTTTCTCTTTAAATAAGGCAGTGCAAATGAAGCACAGTAGCCAATATAACTTAATATGGTATTTGTATAAGTTGTTTTATTGGAAAATAAAGTTTTGAATTGGACTAATGTCAAAATGTAATTACAAATATTTGTTCAATTTAATTTTAACACAAAATGTTTTGACAATTAATAATAATGGACAATTAATACCTACATTTAAAAGTTCAAAAGTAACACCACTATAAGAAAATATGGTAGAATATATTCATAGCTTTGTGGTAAACAAGATTTTTTTTAAACAGAAAACAAAATGCAATAAAATGTAAAATAAGATGATAATATTTATGATAAATTATTTTTCATAAATTAAAACATGCTCATCAAAAAATGTTGACATAGAAATGAAATTTCAAGCTAGAGACTGGGAGAAATTATCAACTACAAGTATCTGACAAAGAATTTGCATTCATATTTTTCTGTTGAATATATAAATAACTTTTATAAATAAATAAGAAATCTCAATAAATTATAGAGAAGACAGCCACATCATAAAAGAAGGTATACATAATGATTATGTTCATTAAAAAGTGATCAACCTTGTTACTAATCATAACATTAAATATTAAAAAACACAATGAGATAATTTCAAAATTGCTAGTTCAACAACTAAATGTAATAGAAACAAACAAACAAAAAATTATTGGTAAAGATGATGCATAGCTATTGGAAATAAAAAATGGCAAAATCTTTTTAGAATTTAGTTTGGTTATATATTTCCTACAAAATTCTTTTTTTACTCAGTAATCCAATAATTCCACTACTAGAAATGTATGTAAGAAAAGTGGAAACATGTGTTTACATAAATGAGTATATAAAATATTTATAGTATATTTCTTTATAATAACTGTATATAATTTAGTTTGAAAATAACGCAATTGAAAATCTACAAGTAAATAAACAATAGATTATGGTATATTTATAGAATGGAATACTACTCAGAGATCAAATAAAATATTCTGCATATAGATACATAGCATGGATCCAAATTATTATAAAAATAGTAGTTGTCAAAAAAAAAGCCAGACACACACAATAACCCATGTTATATGATTTCATTAATGTTAAGTTTAAGAACAAGAAAAACAAAGCTATGATAATAATGATAATGACATTGTTTGACTTTGGGAGAAGGAGGTGGACATGGAGAGTTTATTGAGGTGATGGTTGTGCTCTCTATACTGTTTGAGTATTTGTTACACAAATATATAAATATATGTTATACACACACACACACACACACACACACACACACACATATATAGTGTGTGTGTATACGTATACATATACATATACCCATACAGAGAGGGTGCAAAAATATATATACACATTTTAAGAAAGGAAAAAACTATTAAAATTGTAATACTCAATATATACTAATAAAAAAAGATAAATACAACTCATGTTTGACTTCTGCAATTACAAGAGGTGCTCAAAGTTGTTACCATCAATGTCCACACACTTCTGATTACAGCAAACTACTGCTTAGAAAATATTGACCAAAGTGTTCACCTGTATTGCTATGCAGGCTGTTTCAATTTCTTCCTGAAGTACCACCAGTGTAGCCAGTTTTATAAGGTACACCATATACTTTAAAGTCTCCCATAGGTAGAAGTCAAGGGGTGTTAAGTCAAGAGAACATAGAGAAACTCAAACAACATTCTCAAATTTCAGATACCACTTCAATATCGTCTTGCTCATATTTTTTTTAATTCATTTTTATTGTTAGACTTATTGGGGTGACATCTGTTAGCAAGGATTGCATAGGTTTCAGGCATACAATTCTATAGTGCATTGTCAACTTGATGTATAATAAGTTCACCACCTAATGTGACTTCTCTTTCCATCACCTTACATTTAGCTTCCCCCCTCCTCTCCCCCCCTCCCCTTTCTCCCTTCCCTAACCCACTTGTCACCAAATAAACATTAAACTATTGATTGTGTCCATGGGTTATTTGTTTCTTCATTTCTTTTTTTTTTAAATTCATTTTTATTGTTAGACTTATTGGGGTGACCTCTGTTAGCAAGGATTACATAGGTTTCAAGCATACAATTCTACAGTGCATTGTCAACTTGATGTATAATAAGTTTACCACCTAATGTGACTTCTCTTTCCA
>PVJL010021846.1:0-10052 GCA_004026885.1 Lyroderma lyra | reverse complement strand
GATTCAGGGCTTTTCCCTCTTGTTTGAAAACCACAGGTTCTCCTAAGTCCCTGGCAGATCACCACTCTGCCTCTGGCCCATCCTCCCATCAGGGCTCCTTAGGTTCCGTTGGGCACTCTCCATCCCCCTCCCTCGAAGTGTCCAGCTCCAAATGCCCTCTCTCTAGGCCACTGTCACTTCAGATGAAATTCCCTTCTCGATGAGGGTTCTTTTGCTGCCTCAGACGTGGCTATGGTCTTAGCAGTTTAAAACAACACTAACGCATCATTTCACAGTTGCGTAGGTCAGTCGATGGGCTTCGCTGGGTGCTCTGTTTAGTATCTCACAAGCCCAGAAGCAAGGTGTGGATACTCTGGGGAAGACTCTCCTTCCAAGCCCATTCAGGTAGTTGCAAGTAGTCAGTTCCTGTGATTGTGGGGATGAATTCTCCATTTCCTCTCTGGCTCTTGGCCAGAGCCCACGCTCAGCCCTAGGAGGCCACTCTCAGGTCCTTGCTCTGGGCCTCGTCCACTTCAAAGCCACCACGAGAGCTTCTCTCCTGTCCAATCGCTCTCACACTTCGAGTCTCTCTGACTTCTATGTTAACAGCAGAGGACTGTTTTTAAAGGACTTGTGTGATGAGATGAGACCTCCCCAGATAATCTCCATTTCAATTAGCTGAAACAACTGTTCAGTAACCTTAATTACATCTGCCAAAGTGTTTTTGTTCCACAACAACACAATCATGAACAAACAGGTAATTCCATCTCTTTCAGTCCTGGGGTTAGGATGGGAAATCTTGGGGAATATTTTAGAATTCTATCACTGCCTCTTCAATTTAATTCAGATTTAGTTCTTCTAAATCTACAAAGGAAATGTTAGTTTTAGTTTATTACTAGAACATAACCTACATCTATGTGTAAGAAAAATTCAAACAACACAGAAGTATACTAAATAGATTGAAATCTGCAATCAAACTTTTAAGAAAACAATGTGTGAGTGTTTCTACTGTGATTTTGAAGCAGGATCTTTTTATCCCAATAATTTTTTCTTCCTGTTGAGGCTGCTAGCTGATAAGACCCCAAATATAAATTCTTCCATCATGCACATGGGAGAAGATTTTACCTTGTTGATTGCTGGTGCACTACTTGATACCCTGAATCTAAAAGGCAGTACAGCATGCATATTCGAAATATGCTACTTCATTACAGCCAGAAATTCCTTTATTGACAACATTGTCCTATGTTTTTATTAAGCACAATTCTGCATTGTAGTAATATGTATTAACTATTTACTTAAGAATCAACTCTTGAGTTTCTGGGATGGTGAACACTTAGAGATGCGGGGAGAATGGCACACCTAGAGAGGGCATGGAAGCTGCACACCCTTTTCTCATACCTTGCACTCTGCAGCTCTTCCATTTGGACATTCAACTATACTCCTACCATATCCTTCAATAAAGAGAAAAGGTGCTGGTAATTGCTGGACTTCTGGACTCCCATACTTCCACAAAGGCAATCAACAACAACAAAATAAATAAATCGGGGATGTAAGCAAGATGGAAGCATGAGAGGAGGTTCTTCAAAATTCTCTTGGAAGCTACAACAAATTGAACAACAATAATTCAACAAAGGAATCCTTAAGCAACACATAACCTCAGCTGAGAGACCCACTCATCACAAGGAAACACCTAACGAACGGTGTGGACAAATTGGGGCAAGCTAAGGAGGAGGAAAGGGGGAAGTGTGAAGATAGGGCCTTGGGACAGAGTCCAGAGCCTGGAGGAGAGAAAAAGTGAGATGGGCCGAGGAATGCGGGCCTAAAGTTCAGTAGGATCCTGAAAGAGAGAGGGGCTGAGGCGATGCCAGGCACAAAACACTGACTCAGAGCTCTGCATGGCCCCTCGAGAATGAAAGACTGGGATGTAGCAGGAGCAAAATATGAACCTGGAACTCAGTGTGGTTCCAAGAGAGAAAAGAAGTGAGATGGTGCACGCATCTTCTCTGGCCCCATACACTCCTGACTGAGGGACCAGCTTATAACCCAACTGAATTCAGCACCCAGGACCAAGACCTCAGGGCATAAAGAAGGAATAAGCCCACAATGCCCACACTGTCAGGCAAAAAACAAAGACATGAAGGCTGGCCGCCTCCTCCCACCTTCCCAGAGCTCACCTCCCTGACCTCTGCCAGCTGTAGGGGCTAGTCAGCTGTGGACTGGCAATCACCATTATCCAGTGCCACAAGCAAACCCATGCCTCAACCAACAACCCCACCCCTCACTTCCTGACTGAAACCAGGATGAGTGCACAGGACAACCTGTGTGACAGCTTCTACCTGCAAGGCCAACACTGGGATTTCAGGGGCACGGAGCCTCATCACCTACCACATCCTTCCATAAAGGTAGAGCACTGAGACCAAGGCAACTGGGTAAAAGAGAAGTCCATCTCCCAAGAAATCTCCCATGATGAGAAGACCAAAAAACCAAGAGAAAATGAACCACTGCAGCCCAAGAGAGAAAACAAAATGCTCCAGTGACACCTACTGGGAAGCAAAAGAAAAACTTCTTCATATCTACCTGAGGCAAGTTCCACTCTAGTAGACAGATAGCCAGAGAACCCACTAATAGCTATGAATATCCCAGGAAACAAAGCCATTCAGAAAGAAAATCAAAGATCTCCAAAAAAGCAACTTAAAGATAAAAATGTGTGATTTGGATGACACAGAATTTAAGATTGCAGTTCTGAAAAAAACCAACAATATGCAAGAATACTCAAATAGGCAGTTTAATGAACTCAGAAGGGGAATCTACGAACAATAGGAACATTTTTAGCTAATAGACTGAAATTTTAAAGAAGAACCAAATAGAAGCTCTGGAGATGAAGAACACAATAAAAAAGATGAAGAATGAAATAGCTAGCTTAGGAAGCAGAGCTGACCAGATGAGGGAAAGAATTAGTGATGTTGAAGATAGAAATATGGAAATGAAACAAATGAAAGGAAAGAGAAACTTAAGAGTTAAAAGAAATGAAAGAACACTACAAAAACTATCTCACTCCATCAGCAAATAAATAACATAAAAATAATGGATTTATCAGAAGAAGAAGGGAATGAGATGAGCAGAGAGTCTATTCAAACAGTCAACGAGAACTTCCCAAACTTATGGAAAGAACCGGTTGCTCAAATCCAGGAAGAAAACAGAAGACCTAACTACCTGAACCCCTGTAGACCTTCTCCAAGGCCCATTATATTAATGCTGTCAAAGATCAATGACAGAGAAAAAAATTCTAAAGGCAGCCAGGGTAGAGGTGGGAGGCAGATATGGTGAGCTATAAAGGAAAGCCCAATAAATTATCATCAGACTTCTCAACAGAAACCCCATAAGCCAGGAGGGAGTGAAATAAAATACTCAAACTATTGAAAAACAGAAATTATCAGTCAAGAATAATTTATCCAGCAAAGTTATCCTTTAGATATGAAGGAGAAATAAAGACCTTTCCAGATATATAGAAGCTGAGAGAATTCTCCAGCATAAGGCATATATTATAGGAAATATTGAAGGAAGCTATTCAACCTGGAATGTGAATAGGGATAATTTGGGATAATGAAAACATAAAGGGAGAGAAAGTAAAGGTCTAAATTTCCAAAGGGAAATGGTAATAAGCGTATTTTTTAAAAAAGACTACTGCTTATATAAAACTTTATTTTACATAAATTTAATGGTAAATACTCAAAAAAACTGAGACACATAAGAAAAAAGGAAATCTAGGAAAATCATATAACACCACCAAATTATAAGTGAAATAACAGACTACAGCAAAAAATTAAAGAAACAATACTGATGCCAAGCTACCAGGAAACAAGAAAAAAATGGCTATAGGGAATTATCATACAAGTATATCAATCATTGCCCGAAGTGTAAATGAACAGAACTCACCAATAAAATGGCACAGAGTAGCAGATCAGTTCAAAAAACAAAACCCAACTATATGCTGCCTCCAAGAGACCACCTCAGCTTGAAGGACAAGTATAGACTCAAAGTGAAGGGGTAGAAAACAATACTCCAAGCAAATGGCATCCAGAGACAAGCAGGCATAACCATACTTATATCTGATGAAACAGACTTCAGGTGAAAATGATAATAGGAGACAAAGATGGACATTTTATAATGATAAAGGGGACAACACAACAGGAAGGCATGGCATATTAATACAGATGCCCCCAATCAGGAAGCACCAAGTTTTACAAAGCAACTCCTAACAGAACTAAATGGAGAAAGTAACAAAAACACAATATAGTAAGGAACTTAAATGCCCCACTGATAGCCATGGACAGTCATCCAAACAGAAAATCAGTAAGAAAGTATCAGCTTTAAAAGATGCATAACAGAAAATGGACATAATTGACATTTACAGGACACTTCATTCTACAATGCAAGATTATACATTCTTTTCTAGTGCATTCTCAAAAACTCACCATATGCTGGGACACAAAACTAGCCTCAGCAAATTACATGTTTGAAATCATATCAAGTGTGTTCTCTGACCACAAAGCTTTGAAATGGGAAATTGGCTGCAAAAAGAAAGCAGTAGAAACCACTTATACATACAGATTAAACATGTTCTTACAATATGACCAGGTCAAAGAAGAAATAAAAGAAGAGATAAAAAATTACATAAAAACAAATGAGAATAAAAACACATTGTATCCTAATTATTGGGATGCACTGAAAGCAGCATTATGAGAAAAATCTATGTCATTACAGGCCTATCTCAAGACAAGAAAAACCCTAAATAAACAACCCAACATTACATCTTTAAAAACTCAAAAAAGAACAAATGTAACTCAAAGTCAGGAGAAGGAAGAAAAGAATAAAAATTAGAGCAGAACTAAATTAAATAGAGAACAAACAAGAAAAGAAAAGAAAATATTAATGCAACCAAGAGCTTTTTCTTAAAAAATTTATAAAATTGACAAACCTCTTGCTGGCTCACTAAGGTAAAAAAAGAAAAGACACAAATTACCAAAATAGCAAATGAAAGAGGAGAAATTATGACTGATACCACAGAAATACAAAGGATCATATGCAAATATTAATGAAGGACTTATGTGACCAAATCAATAACTTAGAAGAAATGGACAAGGTTCTAGAAACATATAGCCTACCTAGACTGAATTAAGAAGAACTGGAAAATCTAAATAAACCAATCAGCTGTGAGGAAATCAAAACAATCATTCAAAACCTCTCCAAAAGCAAAAGTCCAGAACCAGATGGCTTCACTAGTAAATTCTACCGAACACTCGAAGAGGATTAATACCTGTCCTCCTCAAAGACTTCCAAAAAACTAGAGAAGAGGCAATACTTCCCAACTCATCTTATGAGGCTACTATTACCCTGATACTAAAGCCTGCTAAGAATAAAACCAAAAAAGAAAACTACCGACCAACATCTCTGATGAACACCGATGCAAACATCCTAAACAAAATACCAGTGAATAGAATACGATAATGCATTAAAAAGATTTACATCATGATCAAATGAGATTCATTCCAGGGGCACAAAAATAGTTCAACATATGCAAATTGGTCAATGTGATACACCACATAAACAAAATAAAAGATAAAAACCATATGATTATATCAGTTGATGCAGAAAAGGCATTCAACAAAATATAATATTTATTTATGACCAAAACACTTAATAAAATGGGTATAGAAGAAAAGTATCTCAACATAATAAAGGCCATATATGACAAACCCTCAGCTAGTATCATACTAAATAGTGAAAAACTGAAAACTTTTCTTCTAAAGTCAGGAACAAGACAGGGATGTCCCCTCTCACCACTGTTATTCAACCAGAGCAATCAGGCAAGAGAAAGAAATGAAAGGCATTCAAATTGGGAATGAGGAAATAAATGGTCACTTTTTGCAGAGGACATGATTTTTATATAGAGAAATACTAAAAACTCCACCAAAAAACTATGAAAAACAATAAACAAATATAGTAAAGTTCCACAATACAAAATCAATGTTACAAAAATCTATTGTGTTCCTATATACTGACAATAAGAAAAAGAAATGAAAATAATATCTTTTGCAATTGAAACAAAAAGAACAAAATACCTAGGAATTAACTTAACAAAGGATGTGAAGGTCTTATGCACTGAAAACTATAAGACATTATTAAAAGAAATTGAGGAAGACACAAAGAAATGAAAAATTATTTTGTGTTCATGGATTGGAAGAATCCACATTATTAAAATGGCCATATTACCCAAGGCAATATACAGATTTAATGCAACTCCCATCAATACCACAGATATTTTTTCAAGAAATGGATTTTAAAAATCACATTTGTATAAAATCAGAAAAGACCTCATATTGCCAAAGCAACCCTATGAAAAAAACAAAACAAAACTGGAGGTGTCACACTTCCTAACTTCAATTTATAATACAAAGTGACAATAATCAAAACAGCATGGCATTGGCAGAAAAACGGACACATACACCAGTGGAATAGAATTGGGAATCCAGAAATAAAACTACATATATATAGACAGATAATTTTCAACAAAGGAACCAAAAACATACAATGGAGAAAAGAAAGCCTCTTCAATAAATGGTGCTGGGAAAGCCCAGCATGGGCTCAACTCGCCTTACTCCTCTGGGGAGCCTTTGAGCCAGAGGTTTCCCTTCCAGAGTTCTTTTTTTATCCATGTGTTTGGGGTCACCCTGTTTCCCTAATGGTCTCGATTGGGCTTCTTTTTTTTATATCCTCAGCTGTTGCGGCTCTGCTCAGTCAGTCCTCTGAGGTTTCCCAAGGTTGACTGTTCCTCTATCTACCTGCAACCTTGATGTGATCCTGGGAAGCTGCAGGTGCAGTGTCCACCTAATCCACCATCTTTCATATTCACCTACATCTCAATTTTTAAAGTGCTATTACATTTAAATATTTAACAGACATATCTTAGGCACTGATAATCTAGCCTAGAGGAGAGGTATTGAGCAGCATACAGGAAATAGAATGAAGAGCTAAATTCATGTCCAAAAAATGGGGCATCTTTTTTAATCAAGCTGACTTGAGAAACACAAAGTTATTTTTGGTTAGAAGTGGAAGAAAATCAACCTAAGACAATGGCAGTATCTTGATTCTTGGGATCCAAGGTGGTGTTGAACAACAGAGCAGTGGACAGAGCAGGCACACAGCTGAAACTCAGCATCACTTGGAACATGAGATTCAAACCCAGAATTCTCTCCATTTCTTATCTCTACATTTTTTCTATTCATCTTCTTCTTTAGTAGCTGCTCCAGGGATTCAATTGTCAATTGATCCCCAGTTTCAAAACTTGAAGTTTCTTCCAAAGGAAATGAACTGTTTCTTATTCTGTTCCAGCTGGAAAAACCTAAGGGGAGAACTCTGATTGGACCCTACTTGGGTCAATCAACTTAAGTTGAGAGAGTGGGATTGCCAAAGAACATAGCAGCTTCAACTAGAATCACATATTTAGAGTGTATATGTCAGCAGGAAAAAAGGATGACAACAGAAGAAAAGATGATGGGCTGGGAGGGAATGTTATCACAGAATAGTTCCAAAAAGTCCTAGTCCTAGGAAAAGGGTGCTTCTATGCAGACTAAAAAAAAAATACCTAAATTCAAATGGAGGCTGAAACCAAGAGAAGGCTGAGACTTGGGAGGGCAGTAATAAAAGAATTAGGAAAGATCAACAGCAAAGATGTATCATTAGAGACCAAGACTGGGATTATTCATACCCTAATATTCCCAATTGCGATGTATGTATGCAAAAATTGGTTAGTGAAGAAGGTTGGTAGCAAGAAAAAAATTGATTTCATATGAAATATGGTGTTGGAAGAGAGCTCTACAAATACCTTGGATTGCCAGAAACATGAACAAGTAGGTCCTAGAGCAACTTAAGCCTGAAACATTGCTGGAGGCAAAAACGACAGAACTAAAACTGTTTTACTTTGGGCACATCATAAGAAGGCAGAATTATTTGGAAAAAACAATTGCTAGGAAAAATAGAAGGTAGCAGGAAAAGAGGAAGACCAAATAAATGAATTGATTCCATAAAAGAAGCCACAGGCACGAGTCTACAGGAGCTGAGCAGGGCTGTTAGGAATAGGATAATGTGGACATACTCATTGATTAAGTCGCCAGGAGTTGAAGCCAACTAATAGTATGTAACATAACACACACACCAGCATCTCATTAGGTCTTGAAAAGAAATACATTCTTATCTCTATAGATATATTCCAAGGTAAAAATTAAATCTTTTTGTAATGAGAGTCTCTTTAATTTGTGAGACAGGTCAGAAGTTTGTCCAAAAACTCACATTCCTCAGTTGTCTCTGACAATGAATAGGGCATTAATACAATAGTGTGCCACCTGGAGAGGTGTCTAGATTGTAAATTCTTAGGACACAATGAATGCTTATGGGTTTTGCCAATTCCCAGGTTGTCCCAAGAGATTTCACTTTCTGCTATCAGCTGAGCAAAATGTTCTGGTATGTCTGCTTCTCCTCTAGGTTATTTTTCAGTCAGAAGACTAGGAATTAGTCCATGATAATGACATATGGATCCCTTTGTTAGAAAATCTAAGGGACACTAATGACATTAACACAGTGTGCTATTTCTTTTATTACTCATTATCAGTCACTCACTAATTTATCTTTTAAAGTTATCTTTATTTCAAACTGACATAAATTCTTAGCATAAAATTTAGCACCCACATTTAACATGCAATTTATTTTTTAAGCTATCTCTTTAAGCAGAAATAAGACAGGTAATAAAAACACAAACAGATATTTGATCATCCTTTTATTTAAAAAAATCTTTTTGATACTATAGACTATGACATAATTTCTCCCTTTGAACTCTGACACAGTTTAAGCAAATTTCCAATTAAAATATGAATAGTACATTATTCTGGGGCTAAATGTAGATTTTAGGCCAAAAGGTAACATTAAACAATGTTTCATTTCAAATTGAATTCATGTCTTGTGTAGGGTCACTAAAACATTTTTAAAAGACAAGGTTTAAATATAAGTGCGTAAAATTGAGAAATAATACCAATTTCCATAAATTAAACTTTAATTATCCAAAGTCATCGTAGAACAGATATTTTTATGTACAAGCGCATCTACTTTGAATAGAGCTGCTGACCCTGCCCTAAACGTCCCAACCTGCAATGCCTGCCAAATGGCTTTGGTTTTGGAACCTATACCTTTGCTCCCATTGAGGAGTATGTATCATCCTCTTTTTTGTTGCCTCTATCTGCTATTGCCCTGAAACAAAATAAAGAAACAATCTTATTAAAATTATTCATTAAAAATGTTATTTTAAAAGTCATTCAGTGAGGAGATATAAATATTACCAATGGAATTCAAATTCAGGGAATATGTGTCAGTTATCAGCTTGACAGGTAGGTTGTGGAGGATTGAATTTCCTCGAAGCTTAACCCTAAATTGAGACATTACTGGGTTACTAAATACAGATGAATGGCTTCTATTTTCCTTCAAGATGCAAGAATCTAGAAGAAATATGCCAAAAATCAGAGGCAGAAGATCTGTGTTCTAATGATACACCTGGTTAGAGAGCTGAGTTTCATAAAGCAATAGTACATGTAGTAGAAGAGCACCATGTGGGGAGTGGAGAGGTTTAGAGATCAGACCTCTTTCTATTCCAGCCTTGTCAACCACTAGGGGCATCACTTGGGACAGAAACTCCCCTTCTCATTGATCCTACTCCCTTACTTCTAATAAAAAGGAGTGTAACTAGATGACTCCTCAGGTCCTTCCCACTCCAAAAGCCATTAGTCAACCCTCTGAGGCTCTGTGAGGGGTGGGCAGTTACCAAGACGACTCTCTCCCAATAATACAGGATATGCTCAGGTGATTGGGATGCGATGCAGAATGAAATGGAGGCTCTAAGTACATAGTAAAAAAAAACAACATACCTATGGGTCAACTTATAAATGATCTACTCTAGTTGATAAAATATAAAAGTATAATAATATTTCTTTTCATAACTAATGCTACTGATATAATTTTAAACCTTA
>PVJL010021845.1:0-10055 GCA_004026885.1 Lyroderma lyra | reverse complement strand
TGTGACGTGAACGGTAAGAGAAGGGTAAATTAAAGTTATAACGTCACATTCTGAATCTTGAGTCAAAGTTAGGGTGAGTACTTTCATGTTCGTAGGTGTCAAGACAGTGAAAAATTATCCCTTTAGGTCATTTTGAAACACTAGGCCTGGGGAGTCGGTTATGGTTAGGGTAAGGGGAACGGTACGAGTTGGGTCAATTAATTTGATACCGTTCACGTTCGGAATCTGCAGTCAAAGTTAGGGTGAGTACTTTGATGTTCATAGGTGTCAGAACAGTGAAAAAGTTTCTCTTCATGTCATTTTGATATACTAGGTGTAGGAACATTGCTAGGGTTAGGGTTAGCGGAACGGTGAAAATATAGTCAATTAGAGTGAAACCGTCACGTTCAGAAAATTGATTGAAAGGTAGGGTGAGTACTTTGATATTTGTAAGTTTCAGAAATTGGAATACTGTCCCTGTATGTCATATGGAGTCTCTATACTGGGGAGAAGGCTAGGGGTAGGATTAGGGGAAAGGTGAGAGAAAGGTCAATTAAAGTGATACCGTCACATTCAGAATTTCGAATCAAAGAGAGAATGAGTACTTTGCTGTTCATAGGTGTCAGAACATTGGAAAAGTGTCCGTGTATGTCATATAGCCACTCAGGGACTGGGGATTCCTCTAGGTTTAGGGTTAGCAGAACGGTAAGTGTAGGGTCAATTAAAGTGATACTGTCAAGGTCAGAAAATGGTTTCAAAGGTAGGGTGAGTATTTTGATGTTCGTAGGTGTCAGGACATTGAAAAATTCTCCCTGTATGTCATATTGACTCTCTGAACTGGGGAGAAGTCAAGGGTTAGGGTTAGAGGAAAGGTGAGAGAAGGGTAAATTAAAGTGATACCGTCACATTCAGAATCTCGAATCAAAGAGACAATGAGTACGTTGATTTTCGTAGGTGTCAGGACAGTGAAAATGTGTCCCTGTAGGTCATTTTGATACACGGGGCATGGGGCGACGGCTGGTGTTATGGTCAGAAGAAAGGTAAGAGTAGGGTCAATTAAAGTGATACCATCATGTTCGGAATCTCGAGTCAAAGTTAGGGTGAGTACTTTCAAGTTCGTACTTGTCAGAACATGGAAAAAGTTTCCCTTTAGGTCTTTTCGATATACTGGACTTGGGGCGAAGGGTAGGTTTAAGTATAGCGGAATGGTGACAGTAAGGTCAATTAAGGTGATACCGTCATGTTCAGAATGTCGATTCAAAGTTAGGGTGAGTAGTTTGATGTTCGTAGGTGTCCGGACATTGGAAAAGTCTCCTTGTATGTCATATTGACACTCAAAGACTAGGGATGGCTCTAGGGTTTGGGTTAGCAGAACGGTAAGAGTACGGTCAATTAAAGTGATACCGTCATGTTCGGAATCTTTAGTCAAAGTTAGGGTGAGTAGTTTGATGTTCATAGGAGTCAGAACAGTGTAAAAGTTTCCTTTTAGGTCATTTTTTTATATTTGGCCTGGGGCAATGGCTAGGCTTAGGGTTAGCGGAACAGTGATAGTAGGGTCAATTAATGTGATACCGTTACGTTCGGTATCTCGATTCAAAGTTAGGGTGAGTACTTTGATGTTTGTAGCTGTCAGAACTGTGAAAATGTTACCCTTTAGGTCATTTGGATATACTAGGCCTGGGGCAAGGGCTAGGGTTAGGCTTATCAGAACAGTGAGAGTAGGGTCAAATAAATTGACACCCTTATATTCGGAATCTCAATTCAAATTTAGGGTGAGTACGTTGATGTTTTTAGGTTCTAGGTCAGAGGAAAATTGTCCCGGTATGTCATATTGATACTCTGGGACTGGGGAGATAACTAGCGTTAGTCTTAGGGGAACACAAATAGTAGGGTAAAGTAAAGTGATACCGTGACGTTCAGAATCTCCAGTCAAAGATAGGGTGAGTACTGCAATGTTCGTAGGTGTCAGATCAACGAAAAGTATCCCTTTAGGTCATTTTCATACACTGGGGCTGGGGAGATGGCTAGGGTTAGGTTTAGGAGAACGGTAAGTGTAGGGTCAATGAAAGTGATGCCGTCACGTTCGGAATCTCGAGTCAAAGTGAGGGTGAGTTCTTTGATGTTCCTAGGTGTCAGGATATTGGAAAAGTGTCACTGTATGTCATATTGACAATCAGGGACTGGGGATTCCTCTAGGGTTAGGGTTAGCAGAACGGTAAGTGTAGGGTCAATTAAAGTGATACCGTTACATACTGAATCTTGATTCAAATTTAGGGTGAGTACTTTGATGTTTGTAGGTGCTAGGTCAGAGGAAAAGTGTCCCTGTATGTCATATTGATAATCTGGGACTGGAGAGTCGGCAAGGGTTAGGGTTAGGGGAACGCTGAGAGTTGGCTCAATTGTAGTGATACCGTCACGTTCAGAATCTCGAGTCAAAGTGAGGTTGAATACTTTGATGTTCGTAGGTGTCAGGAGAGTGGAAAAGTGTCCCTGAAGGTATTATTGACACTCTGGTGCTTGGGAGTCTTCTAGTGTTAGGGTTAGGAGAAGAGTGAGAGAACGGTAAATTAAAGTGATACCATAACATTCTGAATCTTAGGTGAAAGTTAGGATGATTACTTTGATGTTCGTAGGTGTCGGGTCAGTGTAAAAGTTTCTCTGTATGTCTTATTGATACTCTGGGACTGAGGAGTTGGCTAGGGTTGGGGTTAAGGGAACAGTGAGGGTTGGGTCAATTAAAGTGATAATGTCACGTATGGAATCTGGAGGCAAGTTAGGGTGAGGGCTTTGATGTTCTTAGGTGTCAGGACAGTGTAAAAGAGTCCCTGTAGTTCTTATTGATACACTAGGCCTTTTGAAATGGCAAGGGTTAGGGTTAGTGCAACGGTGAGTACAGGGTTAATTAAAGTGATACCGTCACGTTCGGAATCTTGAATCAAAGATAGAATGAGTACGTTGAAGTTCGTAGGTGTCAGGACAGTGAAAAATTATCCCTTTAGGTCATTTTGATACACTGTGGCTGTGGAGACGGCTATGGTTAGGGTGAGGGGAATGGTAAGAGTAGGGTCAATTAAAATGATAACGTCATGTTCGGTATCTTGAGTCAAAGATAGGGTGAGTACTTTCAAGTTCGTACTTATCAGGACAGTGGAAAAGTTTCCCTTTAGTTCTTTTTCATATATTAGGCCTGGGGCGACGGGTAGGGTTAAAGATAGCAGAATGGTGAGAGTAGGTTCAATTAAGTTGATATTGTCACGTTCGGAATCTCGATTCAAAGTTAGGGGAGTACATTGTTGGTTTTACGTGTCAAGACATTGAAAAAGCAACCCTGTATGTCATATTGACACTCCGAGACTGGGGAGATAACTAGCATTAGTGTTAGGGTAACAGAAAGAATAGGGTCAATTAAAGTGATACTGTCACGTTCAGAATCTCGAGTCAAAGATAGGGTGAGTACTGTGATGTTCGTAGGTGTCAGATCAGTGAAATATATCCCTATAAATCATTTTGATGCACTGTGCAGATGGCTGGGGTGACGGACAGGGCAACGGTGAAATAGGGTAAATTAAAGGGATACAGTCATGGTCGGAATCTCGAGTCAAAGTTAGGGTGAGTACTTTGATGTTCATAGGTGTCAGGTCACTGGAAAAGTGTCCCTGTAGGCCATATTGACACTCTGGGACTGGGGATTTGTCTAGAGTTAGGGTTAGCAGAACGGTAAGAGTAGGGTAAATGAAACTGATACCGTCACGTTCGTAATCTCGAGTCAATGTTAGGGTGAGTACTTTGATGTTCGTAGGTGTCAGGACAGTGAAAAGTTTCCCTTTAGGTCATATTGAAACATTAGGCCTGGGGAGATGCCAAAGGTTATGATTAGCGGAACAGTGAGAGTAGGGTACATTAAAGTGATACGCTTACGTTCGGAATCTCGAGTCAAATTTAGGTGAGTACTTTGATGTTTTTAGGTGCTAGGTCAGAGGAAAAGTGTCCCTGTATGTCATATTTATACTCTGGGACTGGGGAGTCAACTAGGATTGGGGGTAAGGGAACAGTGAGAGTTGGGACAATTAAAGTGATATCGTCACTTTTGGAATTTCGAGTCAACGTGAGGGCGAGTACTTTGAAGTTCGTAGGTGTCAGGATAGTGGAAAAGTGTCCCCGAAGGTATTATTGACACTCTGGAGCTCTGGAGACATCTAGGGTTAGTGTTAGGTGAACGGTAAGAGTAGGTTCAATTAAAGTGATACCGTTCACGTTCGGAACCTGCAGTCAAAGTTAGGGTTAGTACTTTCATGTTCATAGGTTTCAGAACAGTGAAAAAGTTTCTCTTTAGTTCATTTTGATATACTAGGCGTGGAACCAATGCTAGGGTTAGGGATAGCGGAACGGTGAGAATATAGTCAATTAAAGTGAAACTGTCACGTTCAGAAAATCGATTCAAAGTTAGGGTGAGTTGTTTGATGTTCGTAGTTGTCAGGAGAGTGGAAATGTTTCCCTTTAGGTCATTTTGATATATTAGGCCTGGGGCAATGGCTACTGTTAGGGTTAGCGGTACAGTGAGACTAGGGTCAATTAAAGTGACACCGTTACTTTTGGAATCTCGATTCAAATTTAAGGTGAGTACTTTGATGTTTGTAGGTTTCAGGTCAGTGTCAAAGGGACCCTGTATGTCATATTGATATTCTGGGATGGGGAGTCGGCTTTGGTTACTGTTAGGAGAACGGTGAGAGTAGAGTCAATTAAAGAGATACCGTCATGATCGAAATCTCGAGTCAAAGTGAGTGTGAGTACTTTGATGTTCGTAGATGTCAGGACAGTGGAAAAGTGTACCTGAAGGTCATATTGACACTCTGGGCCTTGATAGTCTTCTAGGGCTAGGGTTAGGAGAACGGTGATAGATGGGTAAATTAAAGAGATACCATCACATTCTGAATTTTGAGTCACAGTTAGGGTGAGTACTTTGATTGTGGATGGTGTCAGGACAGTGAAAAATTATCCCTTTAGGTCATTTTGATACACTTGGGCTGGGGAGACTGGTAGGGTTAGTGTTATGGGAACGGTAAGAGTTGGGTCAATTAAAGGGATACCGTCACGTTCGGAATCTTGGGTCAAATTTGGGTGAGTTCTTTGCTGTTCGTTGCTGTCAAGACATTGGAAACGTGTCCCTGTAGGTCATATTTACACTCAGGGACTGGGGATATCTCTAGGGTTAGGGTAAGAATAAGGTCAATTAAAGTGATACCGTCACCTTCGGAATCTCGAGTCAAATTTAGGGTGAGTACTTTGATGTTCGTAGGTGTGAGGACAGTGAAAAGGTATTCCTTTATGTCATTTTGATACACTGGGACTGGGGAGATGGCTAAGGTTTGGGTTATCGGAACGGTGGTAATAGTAAATTAAAGTGATACTGTCATGTTCAGAAAATCGATTGAAAGTTAGGGTGAGTACTTTGGTGTTTGTAAGTGTCAGAACATTGGAATAATGTCCCTGTATGTCATATGGACACTCTATACTGGAAAGAAAGCTAGGGTTAGGTTTAGCGGAAAGGTGAGAGTAGGGTCAATTAAAGAGATACCGTCTCGTTCAGAATCTGGAATCAAAGATAGAGTGACTACTTTGATGTTCATAGTTGTCAGGACAGTGAAAAAGTATCCCTGTAGGTCATTTTGATACACTGGGGCTGGGGAGACAGCTAGGGTTAGGGTTAGGAGAACGGTAAGAGTAGGGTCAATTAAAGTGTTACCATCACGTATGGAATCTCAGCTCAATGTTAAGGTGAGTACTTTGATGTTCGTAGGTGTCAGGACAGAGAAAAAGTTTCCTTGTAGTCATTTTGCTACAATAGGCCTGGTGCGATGGCTAGGGTTAGGGTTATCAGAACCGTGAGAATAGGGTCACTTAAAGTGTTACCATCTGTTCAGCATCTCCAATCAAAGTGAGGGTGAGTACTTTGATTGTAGTACCTGTCAGGACAGTGGGAAAATGACCCTGTAGGTCATATTTACACACTTGGTTAGTGGAGATGGCTAGGGTTAGGGTTAGTGGGACAGTGAGAGTAGGCTCAATTAAAGTGTCACCGTTACCTTTGGAATCTCGATTCAAATTTAAGGTGAGTACTTTGATGTTTGTAGGTGTCAGGTCAGTGGCAAAGGGACCCTGTATGTCATATTGATATTCTGGGATGGGGAGTCGGCTAGGGTTACGGTTAGGAGAACGGTGAGAGTAGGGTCAATTAAAGAGATACCGTCATGATCGAAATCTCGAGTCAAAGTGAGTGTGAGTACTTTGATGTTCGTAGATGTCAGGACAGTGGAAAAGTTACCCTGAAGGTCATATTGACACTCTGGGCCTACGGAGTCTTCTAGGGTTAGGGTTAGGAGAACGGTGAGAGATGGGCAAATTAAAGTGATACCCTCACATTCTGAATCTCGAGTCAAAGTTAGTGTGAGTACTTTGATGTTCGTAGGTGTGAGGACAGTGTAAAAGTATCCCTTTATTTCATTTTGATACACTCGTACAGGGGCGACATCTAGGGTTAGGGGTAGGGGAACGGTAAAAGTAGGGTCAATTAAAATGGTATCGTCACGCTCGGAATCTCGAGACAAAGTTAGTATGATTACTTTGATGTTTGTAGGTGTCAGGACAGTGAAAAAGTTTCCGTTTAGGTCATTTTGATACATTAGTCCTGGTGCAACGGCTAGGGTCAGGGTTATCGGAACAGTGAGAATAGGGCCAATTAAAGTAATACTATCACGGTCAGCATCTCAAGTCAAAGTTAGGGTGAGTACTTTGATTGTCGTACTTGTCAGGACAGTGGACAGATAACCCTGTAGGTCATCTTGACACACTTGGTTTGTGTAGATGGCTAGGGTTAAGTTTAGCGGAACAGTGAGAGTAGGGTTAATTAAACTGATACCTTTAAGTTCGGAATATCGATTTAAATTTAGGGTGAGTACTTTGATGTTTGTAGGTGTCAAGTCTGTGGAAAGGGTCCCTGTTTGTCATATTGACACGCAGGGACAGTGGATTCCTCTAGATTTAGGATTAGCAGAACGGTAAGAGTAGGGTCGATTAAAGTGATACCGTCACTTCTGGAATCTTGAATCACAGTGAGGGTGAGTACTTTGATGCTTGTAGGTTTCAGGTCAGTGGAAAAGTGTCCCTGTATGGCATATTGATTCTGGGACTAGAGAGATGGCTAGGGTTTGGGCTAGGGGAACAGTGAATGTTGGGTCAATTAAAGTGATACCATCACGTTCAGAATCTTGAGTCAAAGTGAGTGTGAGTACTTTGATGGTCGTACTTGTCAGGACCATCGAAAAATGACCCGGTAGGTCATATGGACACACGAGGCCTGGGGACATGGCTAGGGTTAGGGTTAGCGGAACGGTGAGAGTAGGGTCAATTAAAGTGATACCGTTATGTTTGGAAACTCGATTCAAATTTAGGTTGAGTACTTTGATGTTTGTAGATGCTAAGTCAGAGAAAAAGTGTCCCTGTTTGTCATATCAGTAGTCTGGGACAGGGGAGTCGGTTAGGAATGGGGTTAGGAGAACGGTGAGTGTTGGCTCAATTAAAGTGATATCGTCACGTTCGGAATCTCGAGTCAAAGTGAGGGTGAATACTCTGATATTTGTAAGTGTCAGGACATTGAAAAAGTATCCCTTTAGGTCATTTTGATACACTTGGTCTAGGGAGACGGCTAGGGTTAGGGTTAAGGAAACGGTGAGAGAAGAGTAAATTAAAGTGATATCATAATATTCTGAATCTCGAGTCAAAGTTAGGGTGAGTACTTTGATGTTCGTAGATGTCAGGACAGTGAAAAGTGTCGCTTTAGGTCATTTTGATACAGTCTGGCTGGGGAGACGTCTAGGGTTAGGGTTACGGGAACGGTAAGAGTAGGGTCAATTAAAGTGATACCGTTTCATTCGGAATCTGGAGTCAAAGTTGGGTGAATAGTTTGGTGTTCGTAGGTGTCAGGATAGTGGAAATTTGTCCCTGAAGGTATTATTGACACTCTGGTGCTTGGGAGATGGCTATGGTTCAGGTTAAAAGAACGGTAAGAGTAGGGTCAATTAAAGTGATACCGTCACGTTCGGAATCCCGAAGCAAAGTTAGGGTGAGTACTTTGATGTTTATAAGTGACAGGACATTGGAAAAGTGTCCCTGTATGTCATATGGACACTATATTGGGGAGAAGGCTAGGGTTAGCGTTAGCAGAAAGGTGACAAAAGGGTCAATTAAAGTGATACCGTCACGTTCAGAAAATCGATTCAAAGTTAAGGTGAGTACTTTGATGTTTATAAGTGACAGGACATTGGAAAAGTGTCCCTGTATGTCATATGGACACTATATTGGGGAGAAGGCTAAGGTTAGCGTTAGCAGAAAGGTGACAAAAGGGTCAATTAAAGTGATACCGTCACGTTCAGAATCTCCAATCAAAGATAGAGGGAGTACTTTGATGTTCGTATTTGTCAGGACAGTGAAAAAGTATCCCTGTATTTCATTTTGATAAACTGGGCCTGGGGAGACAGCTAGGGATAGGGTTAGGGGAAAGGTAAGAGTAGGGTCAATTAAAGTGATACTGACACTTTCGGAATCTCGAGTCAACGTTAGGGTGTGTACTTTGATGTTCGTACTTTTCAGGACAGGGAAAATGTTTCCCTTATGTAATTTTTATACACTAGGCCTCTTGCGAAGGTTAGGGTTAGGATTATCGGAATGGTGAGTGTAGGGTCAATTACAGTGATACCGTCACTTTCGGAATCTCGATTCAAACTTAGGGTGAGTACTTTGATGTTTGTAGGTGCTAGGTCAGAAGAAAAGTGTCCCTGTATGTCATGTTGATACTTTGTGACTTGGTAGTCGGCTATGTTAGGAGAACGGTGAGAGTTGGGTCAATTAAAGAGATAATGTCATGATCGGAATCTCGATTCAAATTTAGTGTGATTACTTTGATGTTCGTACCTGTCAGGACATTGGAAAAGTGTCCCTGTATGTCATATAGACACTCAAGGAATCGGTATTCCTCTAGGTTTAGGGTTAGCAGAACGGAAACAGTAGGGTCAATTAAACTGAACCCACACGTTCGGAATCTCAGGTCTAAGTTTGGTGAGTACTTTGATGTTCGTAGGTGTGAGAACAGTGAAAATTTTCCCTTTAGGTCATTTTGATATCCTGGGCCTGGGGCAGTGGCTAGGTTTACAGTTAGCGAAATAGTGAGAGTAGGGTCAAATAAGGTGATACCGTTACGTTCGGAATCTCGATTCAAATTTAGGGTGAGTACTTTGATGTTTGTACGTGCTAGGTCAGAAGAAAAGTGTCCCTGTATGTCATATTGATATTTTGTGACTTCGGAGTCGGCTATGTTAGGGTTAGGGGAACGGTGAGATTTGGGTCAATTAAAGTAATAATGTCACGATAGGAATCTCAATTCAAATTTAGCCTGACTACTTCGATGTTCGTACCTGTCAGGACATTGGAAAAGGGACTGGGTATTCCTAAAGGTTTAGGGTTAACCGATCGGTAAGAGTAGGGTCATTTAAAGTGACACCATCACGTTCGCAATCTCGAAGCAAATTTAGGGTGAGTACTTTGATGTTTGTACGTGTGAGAACAGTGAAAATTTTCCCTTTACTCTGGGACTGGGGAGTCGACTAGGGTTAGGGTTAGGGGATCGGTGTTGGTAGGGTCAATTGAAGTAATACCGTCACTTTTGGAATCTCGAGTAAAGTGAGGGTGACTACTTTGATGTTCGTAGGTGTCAGGACAGGTGAAAAGTGTCCCTGAAGGTATTATTAATACTCTGGGCCTTGGTAGACGGCTAGGGTTAGGGTTAGGAGAATGGTAAGAGTAGGGTCAATTAAAGGGATATTGTCACGTTCGGAATCTCGAGTCAATGTTAGGGTGAGTACTTTGATGTTCATAGGTGTCAGAACGGTGAAAAAGTTTCCCTTAGATTATTTTGATAAGCTAGGCCTGGGGCAATGGCTAAGGTTAGTATTAGCAGAATGGTGAGAATAGAGTCAATTAAAGTGATACTGTCACGTTCAGAAAATCGATTGAAAGTTAGGGTG
>PVJL010021844.1:0-10045 GCA_004026885.1 Lyroderma lyra | reverse complement strand
ACCCAATACGAAATCTAGCCCTGATCCGATCCTGAAACACAACACATAGCTTAACTCAAAGATGGATCCTTACACAAATCATTACCACAATAGTACACATACCTCTCACCCCCAATTTTACATACCCTGAACACTAACCACAATTTTAACAAAACCTCTAACCTCAAAGCTAACTCTAAGGCTAACACCAAAGCTGAAGCTGCGCAGAACCTCATCCTTAACACAAGTCATAAACTTACCTCTAAACCTCTCCCAGGTTCACGGCTCCTCACTGCATCGCATTATGGAACTCACAATCATGACAGTTCTATTGTCTCCTGATTGGCTAAGGGGCCTCAAGACATCATAACCCTTGATACAGCCTCGGGGCCCCGATAGGCTGGCCCTGCAACTGTGACATCGCGGTCAGCCAATATTATGATTATAGGTCCCTGGCGCCTTCTTCTTTCCATCGCGGAAGGTGGGTGGGCCCTGGAAGGTCTGTCCACCTGCATCAGCCTGGGATCCGGTGGCCCAAGAACGCTTCTGTTGGCGCCAAAACGCCTCTCCAATCCTCTGCTCTCACCAGGGTTCTGAGGTTTTCAATGGATCATTTTGATGCATCACTTCATACCTATTTCAAGGCATTGCTTGATCCCAGATAAATCGAGTAAAACGGTGGTTTGTTCTGGTCAATTACGTAAGTACTTTTGTCTGTTTTACCCTATACTTAGTGGTTGTGTGGTTGGGACCATAATATATGATGAACAGTCAGCCGTTCTCTTGCGGAGGAATATTAGGTGTGTATAACATGAACTCAAATCACTGTCTCCCTGTATGTTCTGTGAGATAGGTGAGCGTACATTTAGTAGGGGCATCCCCTTGTTTAACTGTATTCATACCACTGAACGGTTTTCCTAAGTGAAAATGGGAGGCGGCAAGTGGTGGGGACAGCAAGCACACAATGCACTTTGATTATGTTTTACAATTGACTGTTCAAAATACTAGAATGATTGTGCGTGCATGCCTTCTAGAATATTTAAAATAGAAGCCTCTGGTATTTTTTTTTTATTTATGATTTGTATTCTACTCAGAATTATAGTAAGTATTTCAGAAATACTATTACACAACTAAAATACAGAATGGAAACTTGAGATAATGGGAAAAAGAGATTCATGCGCATTATTATGCATTTCATAGGCGATTGTCCTTTGTGGTCAGGGAGGAAGGAAGAAAGTGCTGGCATTTGTGTTTGGTATCTTGATGGGAAGTCATCCTCTCAATCCTGATCTGATAACGGTAAAGAGATTTGAGATTTGAAAAGCTTTCTTGAAAATCTGAGGGAAACCTGAGTAGTGAGATCTATGATGGGCATTTGAATAGACTATGTGAGTTCAGGCCCCATTGCTGCCTCTAGGTAAATGGAAATTTGAAAACCACTTTTGATGATCTCAAATGCCAATGTGGTGGCAAAAATTTTTAAAAAATTGGAATAAGTATTAAAACTATCGCAAACACAATACCTAACACACTGACAAACCTAACACTAAACTTAGTCATAAGTGAACCGTAAAGCCAAATCTTACCCTAATAATGGAATCTTAACCTTATCCCTAGCCTTAAGTCTAACCCTACACCTGGCCTATTCTCTAACATTAACCATGAACTCAATCCGAATTTACACCCTTACCCTGAGTCAAAGCAAACCCTAACCCTAAACATAAAACAAAATCTACTTGGAACATGAACCATGAACATAACCAAAATCTCTAAGCGTAACCTTAAACCTAACCCGGGACGTCAACATCATCTTGGCCCCCACGCTAAACAGCACCTGATCGTAATCTGAACCTCACAACTAACCGTAACTCTAATCACAATCCTAACTGAAAAGTGCACACTTAAACTAAACCTAGGCTTAACGGGAGTCCTAAACCTAAACATACACCTGAAACTTAAAACTAATTTTAACACAAAATCGAATTTCAAACGTCACTCTAACCCTCATCCTAACCCTTCACTACATCGTACACCAACCATAACCCGAGCATGTAACTTACAAAGAACACTAAACCTAATCCCAATTTCAAAGGAAACCATAAAGCAATGGTAAGCCTAATCTTAAAAATAACCTTATATTTAATCAAACCTCAACCCAAAATTTGAATGGAAACATAACAAGAACCCTATCCATAACACTAATCATAAACTCAGCCTTACCCTAAACCTAGAATGTAAAATGAACATAACACTATCCTTATACTTAATTAAAAACATAACCTCAAACCTAAGCGTTAGTCAAAAGAAAATCATTTCAAATTTTCATCCTAATCTCACAATTTATTCTTCTCCTACACTAACACTAACCATCATCACAAAATCTGTTCTGAACCTAAACTCATTCTAACATTTACCTAACTTGAAGATTACTCAAAACGTAATATTAAGTGTACTCTGGACCCTAAAAGGAAACACAAATCTAACCCCACTCTCATACCAAATTCAAAACCTAAACTTAAACTTAACTTAAAACATAACCCTTAATATATAACAGTAAACCTAACCCTAATTGCAGCCCTTACTCTACCCCTAAATTTTTCCCCAAATCAGAGCAAATCCCTGCCTCAAAGCTTACCGTAAAACACTACTTCTTAGCAAACTCTCATTTGAACCATGAATAAAACAAAAAGACCTAAACGTAAACACAAAATCTAACCTTAAACACAATTGGACGTTTTGTTCTACTGCTAAACCTAATAATAAAATCAAACTTAACGTTATTTTTAACCCTTGGCCTAACTCAAAATCTAAACCATATCCTCTACCTAAAGCTAAATCTAGGATTCGCTACAGCCCCTACCTTGGTCTTAAACCTACACCACACATAATTAAAAACTAAAAAAATAACCTCAAACCTAACTCTAACCCTAAACCTAAACCTAAATATTATGCTAACCATAGCTAGTTACCTGAACCTAACATGGTTTCTAACCTCATCAGAAATTAATCACATACCTAAACCTACCCATTACATAACCCGTGCTTTCCCTTCAACAAAATTCTAGAAATAACACTAAGCCTAATCATAGCAGTAATTGAGAGTGAAACTCGAACTTCAAAAGTCAATATAACCCTAATCTTAACCCTAATTCTAATGACCAACTGAACGCTAACCCTAACCTTAGTTATAACTCTGACTCTAACTGACACCACCCACCTAAAAAGAGCAATAACCTTAAAGATCAGTCCAACACATACCATAAATTGTAAGTTAACCCTAACCTCTACGCTGAGAAGAAACTGAACACAGGGGCTGAGGGACATATACTCTGACAAACACAAGATGTTAAAAGTAATTGAAGTTTTCTTTTGCTATGCAGAAGCTTTTGAGTTTGATATAGTCCCATTCATTTATTTTTGCTTACACTTCCCTTGCCTTAGAGGACCGGTTTATGAAGTCTTCCTGGAGTCCTAGGTGTATAAGTTTAGTACAAATATCTCCTTCTATACAGTGTATTGTTACATGTCTTATATGAAGGTGTTTAATCTATTTTGAGTTAATTTTTGATGGAATATTACTCAGCTATAAGAAAAGATGAAATATTGTCATTTTGCAACAACACAGATGGAACTGGAAATCATCATGCTAGGGGAAATAAGCCACACAGAAAAATCAAGGAATTGTATGAATTCACTCATATGTGGAGTATAAAACTGAAAGCAAAGAAAAAAACAAAATTAACAAACAAATAACCCATGGACACACTCAATGCTTTAATGATTACTTGGGGATGAGTGGGTTAAGGACGGAAGAAAAGGGAGTGGCTGGGAGAGGAGGGGGCGAAGCTAAATATAAGGTGATGTAAAGAGACGTCGCATTAGGTGGTGAACTGATTATACATAAAGTTGACAACGCTCAGTAGAATTGTATTCCTGAAACCTATGAAATCCTTGGTAACAGATGTCACAACAATAAGTCTATCAATAAAAATGAATAGAAATAAATAAGTAATAAATAAATATACGCTGAAAAAAAAAGAAATTGAAGAAGGCACAAAGAAATGCAGAGATGTTATATTCATAAATGGGACGAATGAAACTCATTGAAATGGTCATGTTACACAAAGCAATGAACAGATTTAATGCCATCCCCATCAAAATTCCAATGAGAGGTTTTTGATAATTTCAAGAAAAACATCAACAGATTTCTATGAAATCTAAAGAGACCGCAAATAATCACAGGCATCCAAAGGAAAAAAACAATAATGGTGAAGGTTTCACACTCTTTGACTTCAATCTATAACACACAATGACAATAATTTAAGCAGCAGGGTATTGGCAGAAATATAGGCACACACACAGCAATGAAAAAAAACTGAAAATCCAGAAGTAATCCCACATATATATGTGAAGATTGTTTTTTATGAAAACCCAAAAATATAACATGAAGCAAAGAATCCATTTTCCATAAACGGTGCTAGGGCATAGAGAATATCACATGCAAAGAATGAAACTAGACTGACAGTATTCATAATATACCAAAATTAACTAAAACTGGAACAAAGACCTAAACATGCTACCAATAATGATAAATTGCATAGAAGAAAGCGCAGGTCCCAAACCTGTAGACCTTGCTTCAGAAAGAGTTTGATGAATGTTACCTCAAAAGCAAGGGAAGTAAAAGACAAAAGAAATGAATGGGACTCTACCCAACAGAAAAGCTTCTGCACAGCCAAAGAAACCATCAAGAAGCAAAAAGGCAATGACTGAAAGGGGGTTAAAACCTAAACTATATAAAGAACTCCTAAAACTCAACAACAGACAAACAAACAATCCCATGAACACATGGGCACAGGACTTGGACAGACACTTTCCCCAAGAAGACAGATTAATCAAACACCCAAGAGATACATAAAAAATATTTAAGTACACTGGATATTAGAGAGATGCCATGAAATACCACTTCATACCTGTTATTAATAGAAAGGCTATGATCCACAAGACAAGTAATAACAAGTATTGGAGAGGCTGTGGGAATAAAGAACTCTCATATGCTGCAGGTGGGCATGTCAATTGGCAGCAACGATGGAAAACAGTACAGAGGTTCCTCAGAATGTTAAGAATAAATATACCATACAACAAAGCAATCCCTTCTCTGGGTATCCACCCTCCAAATCTGAAAATATGAACTCATAGAGATATACGTACCCCTGTGTTCCTTGCAGTACAAGTTATGGTGTTCAAGACATATCAACAACCAACATGTTCTTCAACAATTCATTGGATGTAGGAGATGGGGTATAAACACCCATTGAAACACTACTCGCCCAGAAATAATAATGAAACACTGACGATTTTGACAACATGGATGGGTCTGGTGATTACCATGTTAAGGGAAATAAATCAAATAGAAATAGTTCGGAACCATAGAACTTCACTCATACTTGGGATGTAAAAATTAAAGCAACAAAGAAAAATCCAAAAACTCATAAATACAGACAACATATTAGTGGTTGCATGAAAGTAAGGAAAAAGAGAGGTGGTAGAAGAGGAAAGGGGTGGGTCAAATATAGGGGGAAGGAAGAAGTGACCCTGGGTGCTGAATGCACAATGTAATATATGAATATGAATTATGTATTATAGAAATGAACACTGGAAATATAATGTTACTAATCACTGTCACTGTCATTAATTTAATACAGAAATGAAAAACCCAAACCATAAAACTGGCCTAAATGACAAAGAAACTCCAACACCAAATCCAAACCTAATTTAAAACAGAACCCTCAGCTTTACTATAAAGTGAACCCTAACTCTAAATCTCATAATATACTCAAGAATTAATCAAAAACTGATATCGAATGCTAAACTGAGCCCTAGTGGAAAACCTGAGCCCTCCTATAACACTATCCCTGAAAGGAACCCATACTCATTTTTATGGAAACCCACCCCAACTTGAATGGAAAACTAACACTGACCTCCCAGCTAAATCTCAGTCTAATCCTAAAAACCGAATCATAAACTGAAATCTGCACTCTTCTCCTACCCTATCTTATACCCTAACTCCAATCTCAAAGGTAACACGAAGCCTATGTATATAACTACCCCAATCATTAACTCACCCAAACTCTTACACAAGTCTGTACCTAACAAAAAACCTCTATCTCTATCCTCAAACTTTACCTCACTCTATCAATAGCCCTTCTACCCAGAGTTCTCATTTCAATGTTCTTAATACCAAAACCTCAAAGCTTCTTCTAACCCAATCCAAAATCTAGCCCTGATCCTATCCTTAAACCCAACACATAACCTCACTCAAAGATGGATATTTCCATAAATCATAACAACAATAGTACACATACATCTCACCCCCAACTTTACATACCCTGAACACTAACCAAAATTTTAACAAAACCTCTAACCTCAAAGCTAACTCTAAGGCTCACACCAAACCTGAAGCTGCGCAGAATCTCATCCTTAACACAAGTCCTAAACTTAACACTAAACCACATCCAGGGTCACAGCTCCCCACTGCATCGCATTATGGAACTCACAATCATGACAGTTCTATAGTCTCCTGATTGGCTATGGGGCCTCAAGACATCATAACCCTTGATACAGCCTCGGGGCCCCGAATGGCTCACCCAGCAACTGTGACATCGCGGTCAGCCAATGTTCTGATTATAGGTCCCTGACGCCTTCCTCTTTCCATCTCGGAGGGTGGGTGGGCCCTGGAAGCGTTGTCCACCTGCATCAGCCTGGGATCCGGTGGCCCAAGGGCGCTCCTGTTGGCGCCAAAATGCCTCTCCAATCCTCAGCTCTCACAAGGGTTCTGAGGTTTTCAATGGATAATTTTGATGCATCACTTCATATATATTTCAAGGCATTGCTTGATCCAAGATAAATCAGAGTAAAAGGGTTGTTTGTTCTGGTCAATTACGTAAGTTCTTTTGTCTGTTTTACCCTACACTTAGTGGTTGTGCGGCTGGGACAACAATATATGATGAACAGGCAGCCGTTCTCTTTTGGAGGAATTTTAGGTGTGTATAACATGAACTCAACTTACTGTCTCTATGTATGTTCTGTGATATAGGTGAGCGTACATTTAGCAGGGGTATCCCCTCGTTTAACTGTATTCACACCACTGAACTGTTTTCCTACGTGAAGAAGGGAGGCGGCAAGGGGTGGGGACAGCAAACACACAATGCACTTTGATTATGTTTTACAATTGAGTGTTCAAAATACTAGAATGATTGTGCCTGCATGACTTCTAGAATATTTAAAATAGAAGCCTCTGGTATTTTTTTTATTTATGATTTGCATTCTACTCAGAATTATAGTAAGTATTTCAGAAATACTATTACACAACTAAAATAAAGAATGGAAACTTGAGATAATGGGAAAAACCAATTCATGCACATTATTATGCATTTCATAGGTGATTTTCCTTTGTGGTCACGGAGAAAGAAAGAAAGTGGCTGGCATTTGTGTTTGGTATATTCATGGGAAGTCATCCTCTCAATCCTGGTCTGATAACTGTAAAGAGATTTGAAAGTTGAAAAGCTTTCTTGAAAATCTGAGGGAAACCTGAGTAGTGAGATCTATGGTGAGCATTTGAATAGACTATGTGAGTTCAGGCACCATTGCTGCTTCTAGGTAAATGGAAAGTTGAAAAACACTTTTGACGATCTCAAATGCCAATGTGGTGGCAAAAATTTAAAAAAAAAGAATATGTATTAAGACTATCCCAAACACAATACCTAATTCAATGACGGACCTAACACTAAACTTAGTCATATGTGAACCCTAAACCCAAACCTTACCTTAAGTTTCAAAGGAACTCATAATGGAATCTTAACCTTACCCCTAGCTTTAAGGCTAACCCTAAACTTGGCCTATTCTCTAACATTAACCATGAAATCAATCCTAATTTACACCCTTATCCTGGAGTCAAAGCAAACCCTAACCCTAAACTGAAAACAAAATCTACTTGGAACATGAACCATGAACATAACCAATGGCCCTAGGGGTAATCCTAAACCTAACCCTGGGAATCAATATCATCTTGGCCATCACCCGAACCAGCACCTGATCGTAAACTTAACGTCACAACTAACCTTATGTCTAATCACAATCCTAACTGAATGTTTCACACTTACCCTAAACCTAAGCTTAATGGGAGTCCTAAACCTAAACATACACCTGAAATTTAAAAGTAATTTTAACCCAAAATCGAACTTCACACCTCACTCTTACCCTCATTCTACCCCTTCACTACATCGTGCACCAACCATAACCCCAGCGTATAACCTACAAAGAGCACTAAACCTAATCCCTATTTCAAAATAAACCATAAATCAATGGTTAGCCTAATCTTAACAGTAACCTTAAATTTAATCACAACCTCAACCCAAACTTTAAATGGAAACATAACAAGAACCCTTTCCATAACACTAATCATAAACTCAGCCTTACCCCTAAACATAGACTGTAAAATGAACCTAACACTATCACTATACTTAATTAAAAACATAACCTCAAATCTAAACCTTAGTAAAAACAAATTCATTTTAAATGTTCATACTAATCTCACAATTTATTGTTATCCTACACTAACACTAACCATCATCACAAAATCTGTTCTGAACCTAAACTCATTCTAACATTTACCTAACTTGAAGCTTACTCAAAACGTAATACTAAGTGTAATCAGGCCCCTACATGGAAACACAAATCTAACACCACTCTCATACCAAACTCAAAACCTCACCTTAAACTTAACTTAAAACATAACCCTTAATATATAACTGTAAAGCTAACCCTAACCAGAGCCCTTAATCTAACCCTAACTTCATCCCCAATTCAGAGCCAATCCCTGCCTCAAATCTTACCGTAAAACACTGTTTCTTACCAAACTCTCAATTGAAACATGAATAAAACAAAAAGACCTAAACTTAAACTCAAAATCTAACCTTAAACACAATCGGACCTTTTGTTCTACTGCGAAACCTAATAATAAAATCAAACCTAACCTTATCTTTAACCCTTAGCCTAACTCAAAATCTAAACCATACAGTCTACCTAAAGCTAAAGCTAGGCTTCCCTACAGCCCCTATCTTGGTCTTAAACCTACACCACCCCTAAATAAAAACTAAAAAATTAACCTCAAACCTAACTCTAACCCTAACCCTAAGCCTAAATATTATGCTAACCATAGCTAGTTACTTGAACCTAACATGGTTTCTAACCTCATCAGAAACTAAGTATACCCACTCAGGGGAGAGAAGACAAGATGGCAACTGGAGAGGAGGTTCCTAAAGCCTCTCCAAAAACACAATTGAACGGCCGTCCAGGAGCCAAGAAAGTGGACCCTGAGTGACAAACCGGCTGCTGAGAAATCCACAAATCGCAAGTAAACCTGAAGGCTGGCGAGAAAAGGGCGGGTCGGGGAGAGGGAAGGGAGCAGAGACGGACCACGCGGGTCGCGATCCCTGCTGATTATTCGGAGCTAGTCGGAGCTGCACAGTTATGGGGAGGGGAGAGAGGCTGGGGAGCTGGGGACGGAAGGAGTTTGGGAGCTAGCCTCTGGAAATTTTGAGTGGTGGAAGGGCTGAGTGAGGACTCTGAACTGCAAAGATAACACCCCAGCTCTAAGCCCCCTGGAGACCTACACAGGCCTGCAGTTCCTGTTCCCAGCCTGCTGCAAAGGCGACCCTGCTGTCTCAGGCCAGGCCCACAGCTTTGGACTTATGGAGCGGGCATTTCCTCATGCACCCCAGAGTTCCGAAAGCAGTGTGAGCCTTTAGACAGCCAGGTACTGAATCAGGGCTAGGAAGACTGATTCTCCCCAGCAAAAAGCGAAAGCCTTTTGTTGGCCTCTCCCCAGGATATATGCGCATAGCCTCCAAACGCAGTAGGAGATCAGAAACAAGAAACAAACAGCCCCCTCTCCCCCAAAACTTGACCCCAGCGCCACCTAGTGTCTGCCCTACAGCAAGACACCACAAAAGCAATAATCTGGGCACTGAACATAAAGCCCTCATGTCAAAAAGGAAGATCCCAGCGG
>PVJL010021843.1:0-10056 GCA_004026885.1 Lyroderma lyra | reverse complement strand
TGAACCATGCTCTTGGTGAAGTAGTACATTTCATCCATTTTTCTTCTTAACTCTCTCAATAAACTGTGAAGAGGTGGCTAATGTCCTTCTCAAAGTTGAGGAAAGAAGTTAAGTAGCTTTTCCAAATTTGTGTCTGATCAGGAGTCTAACTGGGATCTTGATTGTGGAGCCAAAGACCTTTACACCGGGGTGTGTGCATATTGTTGATGCAGTTACCATACCCCGAAGAAGCCAAGTATGGATGGTTGTTTGGAGGCCTTTCAGTAAAGTGTTACTTATTTGTTTATCCTCCTACCACATGGGTTTTTTTCAGTATTTGAGTTAATTTGGTTATTCTGAAGAAATAAAATTCTAAAGTACATGATAGCGAAAAAATATAAAACATTTCTTTGAAAGTAGCATTAGACACTTCTGACCAGCTTCTCCCTGAATAGATCATCGCCTTTAGTTTTCCATTGTCAAATAATGCTGAGTAGCTAACATCATCTCTGGTAGCTTGGTAGGGTGTTGGTGCCCCATATCCACAGTGTAATGACTACTTACCATGTGCTTTCACTGGGGCAAATGGAGTCAAGCCCTGTGTGAGTGCCACCTGGGGGTCTGTGACTCCTCAAATCTCAGTTCCAGTGCAGCCTGTTTTCAGTATGCCCCATGTGTGCATGCTTCAGGCATCTGTAGAGATGTGAGCAGAATTTATATACAGTATTTGGGATTCCCACTATTCAGTTTCTCCCCCTAGGATTTCCCCTCCTCACTTTCCAGCTGCTGAGGTTAATTCCATCTCTCTTCTCTACTTCACAAGCCAGGAAGAGTACAGGTTTCGTTAAAGTTTATTCACCCCTCCCCCACCCTGAGTCCAGTCCTCAGGCTTAAAAGCCCTAAGTGTAGGAAATTTACACAGTGTCAGAATTTTACCTCGAGTGTTTGCCTTCCTTTGGTACCTCTCTAGTGCCTATAGGTAGACCTTCTTATTAATTATTTTTGTCCAGAATTTATAGTTGTTATCTGTGTGTATGTGTTGGAGCCATGGGGCAGGGGATGGTAGCAGAGAGTTCCAAAAGGAACCTTAAAGGAGGTATCTCTTAAAATATCAAATCCTGTGCACATCCATCAACTGTCATGTTGTTAACATTAGACACAGGTGACATCAAGAATATCTTAGCACTATGACACTACAAAGTCATGATTCACTGTGGACCTCTTCTGCTTATTGTGTTCATATTCTCTTTTGTCTTTTGCCACAAACATTTCTCCTCAATTCCAAAATGATTTGTTGAGTGTTTCTTTATTCAATAAACCTAAGACCCAGTGCTGGGCGATCTGCTGAAATGTTGTTCCTTTGAAATCCAAATCAAATGTAATTGCCTCAAGGATCACATTGTCCTTCCTAATGGGTAGATGTGCTTTATGTAAATGCATTTGGTACTTTGTCCCTCCCTTACATTCTATTTACTAACATACTTGCCTTTTCTCCCACCACCACCCCCACCCCCACCACCAGTCTTCTCTTCACATTAGATTGTAAACTTCATCATGGCAAGGGCACGTCTCACCCACTTTTGTCCCCATCCATGCAGCCTTAAATATGCTTATTTAAGTTGGGAACTGAAAAGATATGTGAAAACCTTTGCAGCTAGAAAGAAAGGAAGGAAATGTGGAACATTTGCTTCCTGTCTCTGTTCTCAGTAGTAGAGTGGTGCACAGTCAGTAAAGCATTCTCTACTTTCTGAGGATGTCGTAACAGAGACAAGTCTTCTCCTCCCCCTCCCCAACCCCCCTACACACACACACAATTCAATTTTGATCTAAATTAATCTTTAACTTTTTTGTGTGCCTAATCTCATCTTCAAAATGGAACATTATATACATTGGTATGAAACAGTTTTTACTTTAATTTTTTTACTTAGGTTCATGTAATTTATTTGAAAACCTAGACATATGAGAGCAAATGAACTAAATTTATAGATTTTGTATAAATTAATAAATTTGTATAATTTATAAATACAAACTCATTTTTTGCATTCATAATGTTCCAATTATTTTGCCTAAATAATGATCAATTATTTTATCAGAATTTAGTAACATTTTAAAGAGAAAGAAATTCATCAAATGGAACATTTACACATATTATCCATAGGGAGTATTCTAAACACATTCATATTTATCTGTTGGAGGACAAGGTATTTTTAGTAAGACTCATGTCACCTATTAAAATACAGTCATTTGGATACTTCCAAATTACAACTAGTAGAAAATTTTATTATTTTTATTGTTAGACTTACTGGGGTGATATTAATTAGTAAGAATTACATGGGTTTTCGGTGTGCAATTCTACCCTTCATCGTCTGTATGTTACATTGTGCATTCACCACCCAGTGTCAACTTTAAGTTCATGCCGTACAGTAAGGGAGCCTTTCTGTCAACTTTGAAAATTCGGCACCAAAACTCAAGCAAAAAGACTAATGGCATTCCAAAAAATTGATAGAATGGATAACCCAAACATTTAATTCTTTCATAATTTATGAATTATTATCATGTAATTTCATAGGTTGAATAAAGAAAGGATATTTATCTATAAGGATTTTCTTTCTTTGAGCCATACTAGTGAACATTCAGTTCAATGGAAACTGTAGATATAAAGTTAGGTGAACTAAACTACTTTTTCTAATCACACTGCATTAGATTTGGGTCAGAAGACATGTAAAAGGAGAAGATCTTCCATAAACTGGCCCTTGAGGCAGAGTTCTAGCACTCACATGGATAATGTGCCCATGTCACCAGTTTCTCCTTTGCCAGGACAGCTCTTCGGAATGTCTCTGCCATGTATTTGTGAGAATGACAATCTGCCACAACCCATCTTGGTGAGTCACACTTTGATTTATAATACCAGTGAGAAAGGAGGTTTAGGAAGAAAGTGAGGTCTGTGCTCCAGTGGAATTATTATAAATGCATGGTTTTGGCTGAGAATAGTAAATATTATTATTACTTCAGAGAATAATAACCTGATTAAGCTATTGCAGAATCATAAGAAATACATAATAGGAAGAGAACTCTTAGCCTCCTGGTTTCAGGAAAGAGCCACATAAGCCTCCTCAGAAAAATTAGACTTTTCTTGGTAGACAGAGAAGTCACATTACCTTACACATTTCTGTCACTTCCTTTATTGAACACTACTTTGTTCTGATGTCTCTAATAACTTTACAACATAAGACTACTCAATATTTTGTTTTTTTTACAATTTTACATGTGCTTGTATTTCAAGTGTTTGTGTATAAAGTTACATCCTCTGGCATAGAATGTTTCAAAAAAAGGCAATTAGTTTTTCTTATCTAAATTAATATCTTAAATGATCACTGTTATGCAACATTTTACTGTATCGAGATCCTCCAAGTACCATACTAGATGTATGGCATTTTATGGTGTATTATCCATCTATAAATGTCAGACACTAGGCTGGCCGTTTGATTGTTTAATTTTCTCAGCAGATTTACACAGTAGTTCCCATCATCATCATCATCACCATCATTCCTACTTTACCCTAAAATTTAAAAGCCTCAAGATTAAGCAAGATCAGTAATATGTGCTTTAACTATGTTTTGCATCCTGTGAGTTGAATGTCTTCAATTTCCTTTTTTTTTTTACACCAAAAGCAGAGAACATTTTAGGAAAGAAAGCAAAATGAATAAGTGGTCAGAATGGAATGGAATGGGGAAAATTTCCTGGAGATTTTTGTGATCATGATATTTTAAAAAGAAGTAACTACTGGAAGTGGAATGAAGTGAGAAGACATATAAAAAGATAGACAAGCAAGTAGACAATGAGATTGACAGTAGCATTCCCTTATTTGGGGAAAAGAGTTTGCATTAGAGAATAATGGGAAAAGAGCAGTGAGACAGGTGAGACTGGTCACCAGAGGGAGGCCTGGAAGCAGTGAAAGAAATTTGGTTTCAAAATGGCTGCTTGGGAGTTCCCTGATGGTGTAGTGGCTTGGGGTTTTGGCGCTGGTGCTGTCAGCGCTGTGGTCTGGGTTCGATTCCCAGTCAGGGAGCTACCCACATACCAAAAAGCAAACAAAAAAACAAACAAACAAACAAACAAACAAAAAAACAAAGTGGCTGCTGCTTCACTGAAAAAAGACAGTCTCATTAAAGACATATTTAAAGTAAACTATTTTAGGTGTTGAATGAAAAGAAAAAGGAGATTTAGAGATACCCAAAACAAACCCACTTGAGTCCATCCAGCCCCACTCCTTGAGGGCTTGACTCCAGTAAACCCTGGCCACACAGAGATTGCTTGCGTGTGTAAAGTGCCCTTGTTTTTCCTTTGCTTCCCCACAGGATATCCTCAGTCATCTCAATCAAAGGGGACCCCTCACAGAAGGCATCTTCAGACTATCAGGCACTTGCAGAGAGTTGAAAGAGAAGCTGAATTCTGGAGTTGCTGTACAAATAGACTGTGAACATATTTTAGTAATAGCATCTGTCTTAAAGGTAGAAAACATCTTTGTTCATGCACTATGTGGTGCAGCCCTGGAGAAAAATTTCTGGTTTCTTTCATTATGACGTTACTGCCAGCTGCAAAGAACCATAATAGATTTATAATCTCTAAAGGGTTAGGGAGGGGAGATAGGGGATGGGGTGGGAGAGGAGGGGGAGAAGCTAAATATAAGGTGATGGAAAGAGAAGTCACATTAGGTGGTGAACTTATTATACATCAAGTTGACAATGCACTGTAGAATTGTATGCCTGAAACCTATGTAATCCTTGCTAACAGATGTCACCCCAATAAGTCTAACAATAAAAAAAAATGAATTAAAAAAAATAATATCCTAAAAAAAAAAACACTTTAGAAAGCCAACAGTGGCCTTTAAAAGCTGCTGCCAGTAATATGATATGTCAGACATCTCTTTTTAAAACCTTTCACCTCGCACTACCCTCCTCGTCTTGGCTGCTGCCATCCCATGCAGAAAATAATTAACTGATTTAATTAAGTTAAATAATTAAAATAGCATATTTACAAAACAAACAACATGGTGAAGATGACTTCCTCAAAATCTCACTACCTTCGTAAAAGAGGCATATTTTTCCCAAGTAAACTTTATTAAACATTGAAAAATCACTACATAGTAAACAAACATTTGCCTAGCAACTGAAAGATAAAAATGGCTCATTGAGACCACTGGAACTTCCATTCATTTATACAGTCACCAGGCCTTCCAAGTGCCCTAATGCCTTTTTAAAGTAAAAGTGGAGTAGGAGTGACTGAGCCTTCTTTCATGAGACCCTGTCCACATTTGACATTGTTTATGGTTCTTACCCTTGACACCATGGTTACTTAAATTTCATCCATAGTTGAGTTTAGACTCTTCTAAAATGCTTTCTTCCACACATCCTTAAAAATGCCTCTCATTTTTGAAGAACACTGAGTCAAAACCAGCTTTTAGCACAGGTTTTGACACCAGCAGTAGCTTCTGCAGAGCTGTCTCAGGCCCGCAGCATGGTGGGAATGCCTGTGCCAGGGGTACACACAGGGCCCCTGCCTGCAACCCAGAGCCCAGAACATCGAAATCGAAGTAAGGACACAAGGTGAAGAGTCTAGTAAGACACTTGCATGCCCCTGCTCCTGCTGGGTCATCAACTCTTTACAATATCTGCCTTCGAGACTTTGTGCATAGTCAGATGTTCCTTGGTAAATGGGGTATGTATGTTCTTTTAAAAAAACACTGCTGTAGGCTTTTACAATAAAGTATCTCTCAAAAGAACAACTGAGTGGGAGATGCAGTCATTTAATCTGTTTTGCACAGGGTTTGTGATGACTCTTCAATCCTGGAATACATGAAGGATATGTATGGTGTTCTTAGAAGATAGATTTCAGGAATGTGGGAGATGTCCAAAAACAATGCAGTCATTGTCATTATAAAGAGAATGGTTACCTCACTGCATACCTTCTGGACAGCCCTTTTATGTACCAACAATGCATTATTTTGTATCATATAATTAGACCTTCTCCCATCTCTTAATTTAAGAGGTTAAAGTCTAGGTTTTAGAAAAATGTCCTTACTTTGTTACTCTCTACAGAACCACACTTCAGAAACTTTTGTGCTAAATTGTTGAGACTATTACAAAGAAATAGGATTCCAAAAGAGTTTCTACTGCATGTCATATTCAAGAAATATCACTTTGTACAGAAATAAGCAAAAGAAAGCAACATATCCAATTTATTGAAAATTCTGGTTAAATAGGTTATAAGGAGTCGGATTTCTATAACCATGTAAATGCATTTTACTCTGGTTTTTCCCAAGTGGTTGCAGGAAAGAAGATGCTTTTTGCCGAAAGTTTGTGAGCTTTTGTTTTGTTTCTGTGTTTTGAGACTAAAAGTGGAGTTGAGTTTTCCTTTAACTTTTTACTTATGCTGGTTTTGCTTAAATAGAAACTCATCTCTTCAAATTGTAATGGGGAAAATTGTTTGAGACACGATATCTTTGATATATGAGGGAAAGTTCATTTATAATCCTGCAGGAATTTCATCTCAAGTGAACGTGGGAGCTCTGATCCTGACCTGGGCTCTGGTTTTAGAAGGAGGGGAATTTGAGTTGAGTGCGGTGAGCTGGTAATTGCAATTCAGAAGCAGCTCTCCTGTCCTTTCTCTGCTGTTACAGGGCTTGTGTTTCCTTGGTTGTTACTCCAGCTGTGGAGAGTTCTTTGATATGTAATGAATTATTATCTTTCAAGTCCAGGTTTAAGATTTAATGATGCTTTTTTTTCAAGACGGATCATATGTATGTTTTCCACTGAGATTTGAAAAGGGAACTATTATCACTGTCCCACTTTGAAATAACAGATTTTGCGTTTCCTACATCTAAATTTTAAATTAGGTACAGCACCTAAAATTGGTTTAGAATTGTGAAAATTCAATAGCATTCCTTCCACACAAGTAGCTTTCTGAAAGAGCTGCCTCAGTCACAAGTATCCAGGTACATTTCCACTGGATGATAACAGAGAAAGACATGGAGTCCATCATCTTCCCACTTACTAACCACTCTTTAAAATGTTGTGTCATGATGGGTGACATGACTACAAAGGTGCTTTCAAAATGATCTTAGAAAATCAATTATTCTTAATTTACCTTCCATTGTCCCTCAGTATTTGTCCATTTGACATATAGCAGCAGTACAGTAATGACCACTACTGTGTCTGGGACTGTGCTTGGCATTGAGGTGGGAAGAAGAAAGTAAGGGTCTAGCACTGCCTGAGTTAATGAGCTACTGGGGGAGATACTCCTGTAATCAGCTCCCTGTAGCAATGAGGTATCACAACTTTCACATTAGGAATATTATCATGATATATAGGTAACAAGTTGTCTGTTTCCTTTTATAAAGCATGTAGGCAAAGTCACTGATTTGGATTTCCAGCAAAATTAAAATTGCTGATTGGCAAACTTTTATGTTATCTCAGTGTTATAGCAGGAACTTGCATGATGTTACCAAATGTAGGGTACAGTGCTTAGAGTTGAAACTGGGTTTTTCTGCCTCAATTTTACTGAGGTGGAGATTGGACTTGGCAAGATTAGCCTTGTTAATAGTATGCCAAGGGAAACATAGAGGTTTGGCTTAGAACACAAGTGAACATATGTCTAGAAACAAATTTAGTTTCTTTCTAATTTTAAGCTTTTTATAAACAAAAATCAAACAACAAACACCTTTGTCTATATACTATCTGTGTCATCGTCTGGTTCCACCACACCCAGCCCCACCAGTGAACTCAGCAGGATGGGGCCTGGAAGGCTAGGAAGGATGATGTGCTGGGACATGTCATCTAGTGTCCACCAGGTATAGGGATATTTCCACAGGTTCCCAGAGCCCAGCCATTGACTTGGATTCTGTCTCCCTGAACTGTGTGAAAGCCCACTATTGGAAATACAGGTAGAAACATTAAGTATCAGTAGAGGGCATTGTTCACCAGTACCACCGGAATATAATTGGAAAATGATGGGACTTTGTTGTGTTCACTGCTCTGTCCCTAGTACCTCATACAGTACCTGGCACAAATGAGTTAATATATATAGAATGATTGTATAACTGATGACATTATGAACCTCACAAAGACCTTTGTGTATTTCTATGAACTAGTGATTTGATTAGGAGTAAAAATGGTTTAGGATAAAATTCCCAGCCTGGTCACCTTGCACTAGTTTGCTAAAATGCACACCAACAGGAGGTTTAAGCCCAAACAGGTGTCCCATATGTTTCCCTCTATAGTACAGACTCCACTTACCTCTCTGGATTTTGTTAGAAAAAAATCAAAGCATGTGTTTCCATGTGTGCACACAGTGGATGTTGGCACAGATTTCTGTGTATTCTAAAGAAGGAAAGACTTTACTGAGGTTTTCAACAAAATGTTTTATTTCTCATTTCTCCAATACATATTCAGAATGAGAATAATGAATTAAAATTTTTTTTCTCTATGTCAGGATTTTCTACGAAATATCCCAGGAAGTATTTTATCGTCAACTCTCTTTGATCAGTGGGTCAGGGTAATGGATCAAGAAAATGATGAAAAGAAAATAAGTAGAGTTCAAAGGTAATTATTCTAATTGGGTCATGTCTCAAAACAATTTTAAACAAAAGTTAGATTTTATAAACCGCCTATTAAAGTAATGATTACTATTAAAATCTTATCCATGGACATCTGTGTAAAAATAAATTGTGTGGTAGCTACTGTCATTGTTCATATTGTTTCCTCCCTAGTCTTAACATGGAATACATTTCCATTGCCCACCTTCTGTATATCTAAATCTGAGAAGAACTGAAACCCATTACACCACCTGATTTTCTTCCTTAGGTTGCAAATTCTTGTTGAAAAAACAACCACCATGAATATCAACATACACATACATAAAAACACACATATACATATATATGTTTTCTGGGTGATAGTAAAAAATCATTTTCAGTGAATTTAGAAATTGTTTTTCAATGACAAAGTATGAACAGTAGAAAATAGACTATGATAAGCTTGATTTGCATGTATAAGTGATACCAGTGAGCTAGGAGTTTTGAGGGAATATTGACCTTGGAATTTGGTGGAGTGGACCACAAGCTCTTAGAAGGGGACTGGAAGTTTTAGGCAGGTTCCTGTGTTGCTACTTAGAAATAAAGAAGCGCTTTAAGTTTAACGGTTATTTCTCCAAAACCTCTTGGGGGTTTTGAATGAGACTATTCTAAAATGTTGTAGTATTTGCTTTAATTAAAACACATTGTATTCATTTGAGGTTAACATTTCAAGTAACATTTATTTTACAAGCCATTTATCTGCATTTTTGTACATTTTCTTTGGGTCATGAATACAGTGTACAAAAGGAATCAGTAACTCCCCAGTGCTCATTTACTCTCTTTCTGTTGCAGCCATCCTTACTTTGTGTTGGACCATATTAACTGACACTCTTGATAAACTGGGCTGTGTGCCTTGTTGGTGTGGGAAAGCCATACAAAGTGATGTTTGCCTGTTTATATGAATTTCTTTGCAAGGGTCTTGCTTATCGAGCACATTTTTCTGTCTTTAGGCTGTTAGACCAGTTGCCAAGAGCCAATGTTGTCCTCCTACGGTATCTACTTGGGGTATTAAACAACATTGAGCAGCATTCCTCATATAATCAGATGACTGCATACAATTTAGCAGTGTGTGTTTCTCCAAGCATGCTTTGGCCTCCTGCTACCTCCAGCCCAGAATTAGAAAATAAATTTGCCAAAAAAGGTAATGAAGTTATTCATTTTTATGTTCTGAGGGACAGAATCCCCATTTTGAACCTACAATTTTGGTATTAATTCTGAAATACCATGTCTTCAATGATGTATAAATTTGAGTCCATTAAGAGTTCTAACCTGGTGGATGACAGAGAAATTACTTTTTAAGCAGAAAAGCACTAGCAGTTGGGTTACATTTCTCTTTTCACTTAAACACTATGACTGAATCAGAGGGTGATAAAGCAGTTCATATAGTTTTATCAGTCCATCGCCTTAACCACTCAGTCACCTTGTCCCTTCATATAGTTTTATTT
>PVJL010021842.1:0-10057 GCA_004026885.1 Lyroderma lyra | reverse complement strand
GACAGCCCGGAGGCATCGATGTCCGTGTCGCTTTAGATTCTGGCACAACAATCACCCCCGACGCCTCTGGCCATTCGGCTTGAGGCCCCCTCAGGTAACCCGGGGCAGCCCAGGGCTGGCCAAGCCCGGTCAGGTTTCACTGTGGACCGCCTTGGGCAGGCTCACAGCCCCGAGCCCTCACACTGAGTGTGTACGCATGCGTGTGTGTTTGGGGTGGTGAGGACAACCTTTGGGAGGGTGGGGGTCACTTTGTGCAGTACCAATGTGTTGGGGTGTCAGAAGCCTGGAGGCTCTGTCCTGTGCACACCCCAGGCCATAGCTGGCAGGATGGGAAGGAGAGTGCCGTGGAGCCAGGTCCTCTACCCACATGTTCACCCTGAGCCCTCACGGTGCCATCTCGCTCCGTCCCTGGCTGGAGGCCTTTGCAGGTGGCCCTGTGTGCCTGGTCTGGGGAGCACCTACCCCCGCGGCAATGCCCACGCCACCCCTGAAGCCTCGTGGCCCGGTCCCGGGCTCTGTCTCTATAGAGCTCCACCCCGGAGATCGTGGAGGAGCCGGCCGACGAGCTCACTCACCGCACCTCCCGCTACCGGGAGCAGGACGGCCAGGCCGCCGACGCCGTCCAGTGCTGGTCTGAGGTGAGAGTTGGCCCGGGGGGATGTCCACACCCAGGACCCTGAGACGACCAGGGAGGACCCAGGACCCAGACTCGAACCTGGGGACTCCCGTGGGGCCCTCCCAGGCCTTTCCCCCTGGTGTCACCCAGTTCAGTGCACACAGGGACCGGGACCTCCACTTCCTGCACCACCTCCCCGGGAGGGCTAACACACTAGTCATGGGCTTGTAGGAATAGTCTAGAACAACGTAGGCAGCTTCAGTGCACCGTAGGCCGTGAGCACGTCTGTGTGTGGCTGATTATGTCATTTTACCTCCCTGTCCTGATGATCCCGTGGAGGTGTCGGTGCCACTGTCCCTGCAGGGTCCCTGCAGGCCTTACCCGTCATCGCACTTACTGCCATGGTTTACACGCAGGTGGGGGAGGGGACTAGGATGCTTTACGTGTCTCTGCCACGTGTCCCCAGCACGGGGCCCTGCCAGGTGAGGCACTGGGGTTCCCTCTGCTTTGTAAGGCGGTCCCCATGCCACCGCCCTGCAGCCTTGCCGTGCTGATAGGCTGTGACAGACTTCAGTTCAGGAGCCGTGGGAGCAGGGGGGCCCGGCACACGGAGGGGCGTCCCGGCGCACGGCACGAGCCTGCGCGACCTGCCACCACATACGGCCACGCCAGGTGGTGGGCACAGCACACACTGACCTGCTCACGGTCCTGCCGTCCAGAAGTTAGAGATGAGGGTGTTGGGGGGCTGCTTTCTCCTGAGTGGGCTCTCTCCTCAGCTCATGGGGGGCCGTGTTCTTTCTCTGTGTGACACGGACTGTCCTCTGTGCTCTCATGTGTCCTCCTGGAAGGACACTGGTCATACTGGGTGAGGACCTGCCCCAGTGAACTCACTGAACCTTAATTATGTCCTCAAAGGCCAAACTTCCAACCCAGACACGTTCTGAAGTTACAGGGGTAACGGAGCCACGGAATTGGGGTGACACGATGCAGCCCACCCTATATCCCAGTCCCCTTCAGGAAGGAGACCCCCAGGGAGGGAGCCGGCGGTGACAGGACACGCAGGTGTTCGTGTAGCACCTGCAGCGGGTTTAAAATCAAAAAGGCTGGAGCGGGAGCCCGGCCCACACCCGTTTCTGAAGGCGGCTGTGTCCTGGGGTCCCGGCGGCCCCGGGGACTTCTCGTTCTTTAAACGTTCACCCGTCTAAGGTCAGGCTGTCAACTGCAACCACGTGCTCCTGGATTTGCACCTGCCTGACTCGTCCTTAGGGTCACCTCTCAGCCTGTCACCGGCCACGTGGACTTGCCCCGTTCTGACTCCTGCCTGGTGACCGGCTCCGTCCAGTCTGGAATCTGCAGACGTTTGCCCCTTCGCTGACTCTGGGGTCTCCATTATGGGGGTTCAAAAATGTTTCTGAATATAAAGGAAGAAGGATCAGTGTCTTTCCCTCAGTCAGCGCTCTCCATGGGCCCTGTCCGTCCCGCACACTGAGTCCGAACTGGGGAGGACAGCAGGTCCCTGGGTCAGGAGTCCGGAGTCCCAGGGCGCCATGAGCACAGTCGTGCAGCTCTGCCTCCTGGCAGTTCTCAGGTCTGACCTACATGACCTTGAGCTGCCACCTCACTCACTAAGCCTCTGTGTGCACATGTCCGTACCAGGGAAGGTTCTGGGGGACTCACTGTGCCAGAGCTCAGCACCGTCTAGTAATGCAGAGGGCTCTGTTGTTCCGCAGCTAAAACACGCCCGAAAGGGGGCACGAGCCTAAGCCCCCCCACGCAGCCCCCGCAGGACAGCAAAGCAAACCCTGCGTTGGGAAGCGCCACCGTGCTCAGCGTGGGGGTCCCTGTCCCTCCTCTCGCCCACGTCCCCGAGGGGCTGGGGGTCTGTGGGAGAGCTCCAGACCCCCATCCAACCTGGTGGTTCACAGAGATGCCGCTGACCGGGTGCCCCTCCCTGTCCCCCCCAGAGTGCGGCTGATCTGACCCTGAGCCTCACTGAGGCCTGCGGGATGCGGGCCCTCCAGGAAGGCACGGTGGCAGCGATGGCAGAATCTGTGCTACAAGATTTCCTGCTTGGGAACGTCACCTCCATCTGCACCTTCCCGGTCACCCACCCGGCCTTCTTCGTGGCCCAGCAGGTCCTGGACCGGCTAATGCCGAGGTGGGCAGCCCCGAGTGTTCGGCACAGGGGGGACTGCTCCCTGCCGGCTCTGTGTCTTGAAAGCCTCAGCACATCTCTCTGGGCCTCAGTTTCCTCCTCTGAAAAGTGCGGGGCTAGAGGAGAAGCCCCACAGGGGTCCCGTAGGGGCTCCGTAGGGACAAGCCAGGGCAGGTGCTCACCGGCTGCCTGGCTCTGCAGGAAGGGTGGTGGGATGTGCTGTGCTGGGTCGTGGGAAGGGTCCCTCCAACCCCCACAAAGAGTCACCTGCCGAACCCATCTGTGGCCTGTCGCATTTTTGAGCTTGGCAGCGTACGTGCAAAGAAAGCTGTCAAGGAGATTCTACCAAGCGGGTCCTTGATTTTGTCATTGGTGTAGTCACATTATGGATTTCCAGGGGTGGCAGAGGGCCCCAGACCCTCTCGGGTATCTGGGGGGCTTCCGGTTGGAGTTTATTTATTCATTAATATGTACTGAATACCTACTACAGGCAGGCACTTTTGGACACACTTAGCACAACTCAGTGAACAAATCGGGGTTCATTGCTGAGCCACCACTCCAGTCAGGCAGTCAGACAGTCACACAGATCACTTGCAGGTCCCGTTCATCGTCCATCAGACCGGATGCCATCAAGGTCTTCTCCCCAACCGGAGGCTCGTTCTCCTATGACGATGCGGGTTACACACCAGAGGACCAAGTGAGAAGGTGAGTGGGGTGTGGGCCTAGAAGAAGCACCTGCTCTGTCTACAGAACAGGTGCTGTGTGTGGGGAGAGCCTGGCAGAACCCCGACCCCACACGTCTGGTGCCCACGGGAGGGCCGAAGCCTGGTTGTTTCTGCTGCATAAAAACAGGAGACAAAGGGAAATATTCATGGGGTCCCAGGGCCCCAGGAAGCAGAGGGAAGGCTGGGCTGAATTGTCCCCCGGAGATGCATCTCCACCACAGTCCCATCCCGCTCTGCTGGTCCCTCTCTACACCTGCTAGTCCTGGGGATCATGCACAGGCTCAGACATGGGCATGTGGGGAGCAGCCTGCTCCCCAGTCTTTCTCAGCCCTCAGTCCGGATGCCCAGGGGCATGGAGAGATGTGGCTGGGGGTGGTGTCCAGAAACTTTGAAAGTAAGGTCAGTGGGAGGAAGGGACTCACACAGACTCTGTGTGGAACCTGCTGGGTCACCCGCCTACTATGGCCAGGACGGCCACACAGGCATCAGGTGTGGGATGGGGCTGCCCCCTAGGTGGGCAGGGGCAGCCTAGATGCCAAGTCCCTAACAAGGGCGCCACGAAAGGCCAGTGTGGAGGGCAAGACCAGGACCCTGACTGCTGCTCAACGGCCTCCCCGCAGGGCCATCGCTTCCATGGTGGGGACGTGGCCGGACCAGGTGCAGGACTGCGGCCCGTCCCAGCTGTCCCCCTGGTTCAGGCTGAAGCCCGCCTGTGTGCGGGTCACCTTTCCTGCCTCACACCTGCTGGGCCTCGTGCACCTTCTGTGGGTCGAGATGGAGCATCCAGAGCCCAGTGAGGCCGAGCTGGAAGGTGAGGGGACAGCACTGTGGGAAGGACATCTGGGGTGAGGGTGTTCAGAGCCCGGAGGCCCCTTACAGGCAGGGACCCTTTTCCTGTCCTTGGAAAGACATGGGAGAGGCCGGCATTGTGTTAACCTGTCTCTGTCTTGCTCACAACCACCTGCAGGGCTCCACAACACTCCGGAGCCCAAGGAAGTCCCTGCTCCGGGGCTAGAGCTCGGTCCAACGGTGCTGGTTCCGGAGCCGGCGTCACCTCTGTCAGCCCCTCCGGACCGGGAGCGAGCCCCCACCTCGCCTTCAGCCCCGGGGTCAGATCCTGAGCTGGATCCAGGGGGACCCCCAGCTCCAACCCACATGGCAACGACAGCAGGGCCAGGGCCGTCGCCGGAACCTGACCGCCCACAGGCCGTGGGGACCAAGCAGCTGACCGGGAGGGAGACGCGGAGCGTCCTCTCCTTCCCTGCACGCCGGGTGGCGGAGCAGCTGACCCTGATGGATGTGGTGAGCGGCGGGGCTCTCGGGGTGCTGTGGGCCAGGCCTCCCCTCGGCCATCAGCTGCCCGGCCCGCCCTGTCATGACCTGAATCCTAAGGTCTCGTCGCCACCATTTGCCACCCACATAACCAGGGAAGTCCCTCAGCCTGAAGCCTTTGCTGTCCACCTGCGGACGCTCAGGTGGGCCCGCCAGGACCTGCTGACACGGTGACTGGGCCGATGCCACAGAGCAGAGAGGACGTGGGGGTGGGTCCTGCCCGTGGGTGAGGGGGGCAGCTCACTGAGTGCGACCAGGTACCTGGATCACCGATCCGTGTGTCCGGGAGGCTCAGGAGCACCAGCAGTCCTTGGGCCCTGGGGGTGTACTTAGCCCCAGGGGGACAAGGAGCCAAAGTACGTGGCGGTAGCGCCCACAGGGACCTGTGCACTGAATGGGGAGTCAGAGTAAAGCGCTAATCAGGGTGCGGGAAGGCGTCCCTCTCCCCTCCCCCCAGCCCTGGGCCCGGGGGCACCTGGAGCTTGGTGAGCTCAGTGGACACAGGAAGAATGCCAGGGACTCCCAAAGGCTCAGGACACGGCCCCGGCTTCCCGAGCTCCAGCTCCGGTCACTGACCCCTGCCTGGGCCTGCGGGGGCCGTGGACACCGAGCCGGGGTGTGACAGCACTGGGGGCCACGTCCTTCTCTCCGCAGGAGCTGTTCAAGATGGTGGTGCCCCACGAGTGCCTGGGCTCTGTGTGGTCCCAGAGGGCCAAGCCTGGCAATGAGCACCTGGCAGGTTCTGTGCGCGCCACCATCACACAGTTTAACAGTGTGGTCAGCTTCGTCATGACCACCTGCCTTGGGGACCCGAGCATGAAGACCCAGGACGTCGCCAAGGTGTTGGAATACTGGATACAGGTGGCCAAGGTGAGTCCTAGGGGGGCGCAGCGGAGTCCCCGTGTGGAGCCCTGAGAAGGGACGCTCCTCCCGTCACAGCTCTCAGGACCCCGCCTGCGGTCTTAGCCCCTGCACGGTGTCTAGGCTCCTGCTGCCTGGGCCACACTGACCTTGACCCTCAGGTCCCAGTCATGGCAGACTCACTGCCTGCCTGGCTCCTGCCTTGAGTCATGCTGGAATTCTCTGCTCTGGGGCTGCCGGTCTCTGGGACCTAAGTGTGCCCTCGCCGAGCACCTGTCACACGCGGGAAGGGGCACGCAGACTGAGGGGGCCGAAGCGTGAGGTCCAGCCCCCCACCTCAGGGCTCGTCTCCTCCCATCCCCAGGAGTGCCGAACCCTGAAGAACTTCTCCTCCCTGCATGCTGTCCTCTCAGCTCTGCAGAGTGTGTCCATCTACCGTCTAAAGAAGGCATGGGGACAAGTGTCCAGGTGGGCAGCCCGCTCCCCGGTAGGGAAACAGGAGGTGAGGGAGGTCCCCCAGGGTCGCCGTCACCCGAACGGCAGCTGGCACCCCGGGGAGGCAGCCGACCTGGGGGAACCTGGGGCGCTGAGCCAGGTCCCTAGGCCTCCCGGGGGCCTCAGGCCATCGGTGCTGCTACACGGGTCAGTGTCCTTAGCCATCAGGTCCCGGGCAGGGTTAGAAGGAGACTTTGCAATGCTCAGAGCAACAGAGCCTGGTGCTCAGTGGGGACGTAACGTGGCTGAAACAGAGCTGCTCAGGCCACACGGGGAGGAGAACCCAGATGCGCACGGGGGAGCCCGCACCCCGGTGCCCAGGGACCCTACTGCTGAGCACCTGCACTCAGGCCGTCTGCACGTCCGGTGTTCAGAGGCCGTTTGCACTCAGCCCGGGTCCCCGTCATTTCTAAACGTGTCCCCCTCCCTCCCCTGCGTCAGGAGGAGCTCGGTCACATACGAGAAACTGCGCGGTCAGGACAACTCCCTGAGCCGGGAGGAGCTCGTCCAGGTAGACTGAGGCTGGGGGTCTGGGCAGTCAGCGGGGCGGGGGGGACGGGGCGGGCACGGTGTGGCGGGGACCATCTGTCACCTCAAGACTCTCGGAAGAGTTTCACTCCACGTGTCCCAGTGAGGAGGAGGAGGGACCTGTGCGGCCCCCGGACAGGCGGGGGGCAGTGTGGGGGACAGGGGGCACCTGTCATGGCCGGGCCGGTGCTGACGGGGGGGCCGAGCTGGCAGAGGCAGCGGGTCTCTGACTGCCACGCCGGGGCACCCTGCTGGCACGGAGCCTCTTCCAGGCTGTGGGGTGAACGGGGTGCACGGGGCACCTCTCTGCCCTCAAGCAGCCCAGCCGGCCCTCAGCGGGCGGGTCCCCACCGCCCCTTGTGTCTCCAGCCCAGGCCGAGGGGAGGACACCCCACATGCCCCAGGGATGGGCCCGGCCCAGGAGACGCCCCAGGGCCGGGTGGACACAATGGCTGCTCGGCCTCGGGTCCCAGTTGCTGGACCAGGACACCCGTGTGTGCACGTTGTGACTCCCCACGGTGTCCCTAGAGAAGTCCCTGGCAGGCAGTCACAGGCAGGACTCCCCCCGGTGCCCGGGCGTCAATAACACGGCGCCAGGGGGCCTGATGCGAAGTGTCTGGGGACACGATGGGTCCTCAGTGGGTCCCCCCAAGCAGCCCTCACGGGGTTCATGGAAACGAGGAGCCAACGTGCCCTGTCACACCCACCCCTGTGTGTCAGAGGGGGATCTTGGGGGGCTCGTTCTCGGGGGCATGAGGACAGGGTGCTGTGCAGGGGGTGCCCCGAGGTGGTTCGTGGGAACTGAAAGCTGGGCAGGGCCTCGGGGCGCCCCGGTGGGCAGAGGCTCCAGGGGGCTGGGGCAGCTGGTCCGAGGCTGGTCAGTGACACGGGCCAGTGGCCTCTTTCCTGTGGGCCTCTCAGCCAGTCTTTGCCCCTCTGTTGGCCCCTGTCCCCTCCAGTGGGAATTAGAGGGGTGACTGCCCTGGGGTGAAGGCCTCACAGGTGGTCAGGGAGACAAGGACTGTGCCCAGGGCTCTGCCCGGCTCCCACTGGAGGGGCAACGGGGAGCACAAGGTGACAGCAGTGTGGCACTGAGAGTCCTGGAAAACCTGGGGTTGTCACACTCTGCAGAGGACAAACAGGCTCGGGGACGTCAGGCCCCAGGTCCTACTTCACACACCAGGTGAGTGTTGCAGCTGGGATTGTTCCAGAACCCCAGCGTGCTGGCCGTCAGCGTAGCATTGGTACCAGCAGATGGAATCAGATACACCCAAGCTGTGAGGTCGGGGGTCAGGGGAGAAATTGGGATGAGGGGGGTGTGGCCTCAGGGACTGTCCTTGGCCCTGGCAGAAGCGACCCTGCACGTTTGCCACCCTGATGAGGAGAGACCGGGGCGCTGAGAAGAGGCGGCCCACGAAGGTGAGCGAGCCTGTCCGGCAGGGGCACCGGGGTCACGAGGGAGGGCGTCTGCTCCCCCAGCTCGGGGTTCCCAGGGCCACGGGAGGGGGGCTGCTCCTGGGACACTGCCTCTTGTTGTCACGGAGCCTGGAGTCCCCCAGGAGAAGTGACCAGAAGGAGGGCCTGGGAACGCTGGGTGCACGATGGGCCTGGGGTAGAACGGGGCCTGGGACCCCAGACCCTGACCCTGGCCTAGAGCTGGGCCTGGGGGCTGCTCCGGGGGCGCCTCGTGTTCTTGGAGAGGGAGGGGAGGGGGGATGGAGGGGAGGCCCCCAGGGGGCTGGGCTGCTCCACGTGGGAACCCCTGGGTGGGCCAGGAGGCTGGGGGGGTGCTCACAGTGCAGGGTGTGTGCGCACCTGAGCACAGGGGCTCACCCCACCCTCCCTCCCATGGCCCAGTGTGTCCCCTTCCTTGGCACGTTCCTGACGGAGCTGGAGATGCTGGACACTGCACTGGAGGACTATGTGGAGGTGGGTGACCTGTAGACGGCCTGGGGGGGACCGGGACTGACATCTGTGAAGACACAGGCCCCGTAGTGAGCCCCCAGCTCTCAGCACGTGAAAGTCCTCCTGTCACCAGAACGTCCCCGCTGCCCCAGGAGATGGGGCATCGTGCCATATCAGGGTCCGTGTCCCCACTTCTGTGATGCCCAGAGTTCGGTCTGCGTCCAAATCCTGACTTCTGTGTGTGTCCCAGCCCCCGGGACCTGACCCCAGAGGAACACGAGGAGGGTGGGCCCCAGGGCTCATCGTGGTCAGGGGCTCTGTCTGATGGCCTCTGGCTGTCTGCCTTCCAGGGCAATGAGATCAACCTGAAGAAAAAGGAGAAGGTGAGACGGGGCGCCTCCTGCGGGGCCTGGGAGGGGAGTGGGAATCACAGGGGGTCCGGGCAGAGCAGCCCGAGGCCCCAGCCCCTCCGCTTACGTTTCCTGGGAGACTGATAACAGAGGGGGGGGCCCTGCCCGTCGGTGGCTGGGCATAGGGGCATGGCTTCAAGAACCCCGTCCTTGAGGAGGGGCTGCTGGTGCCCATCTCTGAGCTCAGGTAGGGCCTGGAAGGAATGAGGGGGAAGGAGAGCCCCCAAGTGTGCAGCAGTGAACGGACATGGCCCCCGGCCCACCCCTCACCCCCACAAGCCCCCCCAGCAGCCGCCCAGGCCGGGTCTGCAGTCGGTGTGTCCCTCTGGCCCCAGGAACACAAAGTAATGGCGGAGATTGTGCAGCTGCAGGACGCTGCGCAGAGGTACAAACTGGAGCCTGAGGAGCAGTTTGGGGCCTGGTTCCGGGACATGGAGCGGCTCAGTGAGACAGCGAGGTGCGGCCACGCAGGGCTTGGCCCGAGGCGGGGTGGACTGTCCCTGCTGGCCAGTCTGGAGGTCCTGTGTGTTTGGGTCCCCGGTCAGCCCCAGCCCTGGCCGCATGGCCACTGGGGCACCTGACACCGAGAGGGGACCTGAGGTGTGGCTCCTGTGAGGTCACTAGTGCCACTCTGTCCCGTAGCTACATCCTGTCCTGCAAGCTGGAGCCCCGGTCCTAAGTGCCCAGCAAAACGCCAAGACCCTGACCATCAGTAGCAAGTGTGTGCCCAGGTAGGCCGTGCGACCTCGTCGTCCCTAGCGGGGACACGGCGGGGCCCTCCCGGACACTGGGCAAGCTGCTTCCGCTGCAGATGAGGGAGGCCCACGGGAGGCTTTTCCTGGTTTGCTGGGGGCATCAGCATGGGGGTTACTGCACCCCACCTCCCTCCCATTACTTCTCTCAGGCTTATCTGTCCATGGGGAGGGACGGCGTTTAGGACACAAATAGCGGGGACCCTGGGAAAGCAGATCCCTAAGGACAGGGGCGCCGGTGGCCCCCGGGGCTCAAATGCAGAAGCAAAGCCCAGCAG
>PVJL010021841.1:0-10058 GCA_004026885.1 Lyroderma lyra | reverse complement strand
GTATATATAGAGAGTTCAGAGTTCAGGTTCATTCCTTTACATATGTTTTTCCAGTTTTCCCAGCATCGCCTACTAAAGAGGCTGTCTTTACCCTATTGTATGTTTTATGCTCCCTTATGAAAAATTATTTGTCCATAAATTTGTGGGTTTATTTCTGGGTTTTTAGTTCTGTTCCATTGGTCTATAGTTCTGTTTTTCTTCCAGTATCATGCTGTTTTCAATATTGATGTTTTGTAATATAAATTGAATTCAGGAAGTGTAATGTCACCAGTCTTGTTCTTTTTATGTAGTATTGCTTTGGCAATTTGAGGTATTTTATGGTTACATATCAATCAAATAATTATTTTGTCTATTTCACAAAAGTATGAGATTGTGGGATTTTAATGGGTATTGCATTAAATCTGTATATTGCTTTGGGCAGAATGATAATTTTAACAATGTTAATTCGTCCTATCCATGAACAGGGGATATTTTTCCAACTCTTAAAGCCTAGTACAGGGGTTGTGCTCTGTCCGCTTGGAAGCTGGCTAGTCCCCGCAGTGGGCCGCAACCAGGAACTGCGGCCTGCCACCAGGAACCCCAGGCCTGCGCAGGAGCCGTGCGTGCCTGCGTTGTGTTTCCCAAGAGAGCCTAGAGCCACAATGTCGTCTCTGCAGTTCAGAGTCCTAGCTCTGCCCTGCTAACACTCAAAAGTTACAGAGGCTGGCTCCCAAGCTCTGACCCCAACTCGCCGCTCCAAATTCCATCTCCCCAGCCCAGCTCCTCAACGATTTCCAATGTTCTGCCAATTTGCTAGGGTATTTCCTCTTGTCACTTCTTGTCCTCTACCCCTCCCAAGCACTGCACTGCTCTTGGATGGTCACCCCCGATCGGGTCCTGTTGCGATCTGTCTTTGATCCCTCCCCTCTCTCCAACTCGTCCCCTTCTCTCCAACCTTGAGGTGTTTACTTGCAATACATGGACTTCTCAGCTGCTCTTTTTGTCACTCAGAGTCCTCTTTCTTGGATCCTGGGAGCCGTTCAATTGTGATTTCTGGGAGAGACTTTAGGGACCTCCTATCCAATCACCATCTTGCCCTCCAACATCCAAGCAGTCAAGAGATTATTATGAACATCAAAAAATTCAAAGGTTATACTTAATTTGTGGAACCTGCAACAGTTAGTCATGTAATGTCTTCCTTTCCGGTTATTGGATGCCCCTGACTATTGACAGAATGTGAAAAGTTCATGAAGGATCTGAAAATCCAAGTTTGAAAGTTTTATTCAAAGAGAGAAGTATGGGCATGGCAGATGAATGTTGCAGGGTCCAAGGCACACAGTTGCCCTGAACTTTGGGTTAGCTCTTCTTTTACAGAAAATGAACAGGCACATTCTTCAATATCAAGATGTGGTCACCTGTAAAAAATCACAGGTAGAATCGGGCCACAGTAAACATTTCCTTGCCGCTAGCCAAGCTCATGTAAGCTTGTTTTCCGAGATCAGGCTCACTGTTGACAGAGCAGTAGCCATATGAGTTCTTTTATTTGTAGCTAACTAAGTTCAGCTAAACTTGGTTCCTGCTAGCACCCTCAAGTTTTTTGTATTAACTCTTTTGCTGTCTAATCACTAACATCTGCCCAAATTCACAGTTCCTTCTGGAGAACATGTGGGACACATAAAAGCAATCACTATGCTGGATTTCATTTAACATCTAACTTTATTTCAACTTTCAAATTTAATTAAAACCTGGCACTGTTACTGTGAAGAATCAAATATCAATAAAATAAGTGTGTCATTCTTTAGAATTTTCCTAAGAAAAACCAAAAGAATAATCAAGATTTACCAAAAATCAAGGGACTAACAGAACTTTGAGTAGAATAGAAGTGTTAAGTTAAACAAGTGTTTTGAATTATCACTTTCACTAAAGGACAATCTTTTGCGTGAGTGGTATCTATCACTTCAGCTTCCCTGGGCCATATCGGAAATAGAATTCTCTTGGGTAACACATAGAATACATTAATACTAACAATAGCTCATAAGATATAACAAAAAGAACCCCCAGAAGTTGTTACCTTTTAAGTATTTGTATTGGGCTATATTCAAAGCCATTCTGGGCCACAGGTTGGTCAGGCCTGCCTTATATGAAGCTCGTTGGATATTTTCTTCTAAAACATTGGAGAAATTTTTAAAATTCATTTTTATTATTAGACTTATTGGGGTGACATCGTTAGCAAGGATAACATAGGTTTCATGCATACAATTCTACAGTGCATTGTCAACTTATTGTGCAATAAGTTCACCACCAAGTGTGAGTTCTCTTTCCAACACCTTATAATAAACTTCCCCTCCATCCTCCCCCACTCCCTCCACTTTTTCCCCTCACTAACCCACTCATTCCCAAATAAACATTGAACTATATATTATGTCCATGGGTTGTTTGTTTGTTTTTTCATTTCTTATCATTTTGTTCCTTTCAGTTTATATTCCGCATATGAGTGAAATCATACAGTTCTTTGTATTTTCCTTCTGACCTATTTCACTAAGTATGATGATCTTCATGTTGATTCATTTTGTTGCAAATGACACCATTTTATCTTTTCTTAGAACTGAGTAACATTCCATTGTGTATATGTACCACAGCGTCTTTATCCAGTCATCTGTCGCAGGGCACTTTGTTTGTTTCCATATTATGTCCACTGTGAACAGTGCTGCAATGAACATTGGGTGACATAAGTCTTTGTGGACAAAGGCTTTTCAGGTTTTTTCGGTAGACCCCCAGGAGACGGAAGGCTGGGTCAAATGGGAACTGCATTCCCAGTTTTCTGAGGAAACTCCACACCGCCTTCCACAGTGGTTGTACTAGTTTTCATTCCAACAGCACTGTACCGGAGTCCCTTTTTCTCCACATCCTCTCCAGCTCTTGTTATTTCTAGTCTTGTTGATAATAGCCATTCTAACAGGTGTGAAGTGATAAGTCATTGTGATATTCATTTGCATTTCCCTGATAGCTAATGAGGTTGAGCATTTTTTCATTTGTCTGATGGCCACTTGTACTTCTCCGTGGGAGAAGTGCCTGTTTAGTTCTTCTGCTAGTACCAAGCTGTTTTGACTCTTGATGCTTTGTAATATTAATTGAAGTCAGGGATTGTAATGCCACCAGCCTTATTCATTTATGTAGTATTTCTTTGGCAATTCAAGGTCATTTATGTTTCCTTATAAAAATACTAATTCTTTTTTTAATTCATTTTTATTGTTAGAATTATTGGGGTGACATCTGTTAGCAAGGATTACACAGGTTTCAGGCATACAATTCTACAGTGCATTGTCAACTTGATGTATAATAAGTTCACCACCTAATATGACTTCTCTTTCCACTACCTTATATTTAATTCTTTTATCCATTTCATGAAAGTATGATTGTGGGATTTTCATGGGTATTGCATTAAATATGTAGATTGTTTAAAAGAATGTCCATTTTAGCAATGTTAAATTTTCCTATCCATGAACAGGGGATATTTTTCCACCTCTTAGAGTCTGTTTCAATTTCTTTCAAAAGTGTCTTATACTTTTCTGTGTATAAGTGTGACACTCTCTTCATTAACTTAAACCTCAGGTATTTCACTCATTTTGTTTTGATAGCAAAGCGAATTAATTCCCTCATTTTTTTTCTGTGGATTTGTTGTTTGTATATAGGAATGCTCTTGATTTTTTTACATTTATTTTGTATCCTGCGACTTTACTATATTTTTTTAATGTTTCTAATAGTTTCTTGGTAGAATCTTTGGAACTTTTTATATTAGACGTCATGTCATCGGCAAATAGTGACAATTTGACCTCTTCTTTCCAAATTTGGATACATTTGATTCCTTTCTCTTGCCCGATTGCTGTGGCTAGCACTTCCATTATTCTATTCAATAACAGTGGTGACAGGGGTCACCCCTGTCCTATTTCTGATATTAAGGAATAGGCTTCAGGTTGTCCCCATTGAGTATGCTGTTATCCAAGGCCTTGTCACATATGGCCTTTATTATGTTGAGATGCTTTCCTTCTATACCAATTTTATTTTGTGTTTTATTCTTAAATGGATGATGTATCTTGTTGAAAGCTTTGTCTGCATCAATGGGAAATGGTCATATGGCCTTTATCTTTGATTTTTTTATGTAGTGTATCACATAGATTGATTTTCGTATGTTGAACCATCCTTGTACTCCTGGGATGAATACCACTTGATCTTGAGGTATGATCTTTTAGATGCATCGCTATATTCTGTTTGCTATTATTTTGTTTACAATTTTTGCATCTTTGTTCATCAGAGATACTGGCCTATAGTTTTCCTTATGTTTATTGTCTTTGCCTGGCTTTGGTATTACAGGAATGTTGACCTCATAGAACGAGTTAGGAAGTAGTGCTTCTTCTTCACATTTTTGGAGGAGTCTGAGGAGGATAGTTGATTATTATTCTTTGAATGCTTGGTAAAACTCACTGGTGAAACGTTCTTGTCCATGGCTTTTGCCTTTAGGGAGATTATGGATAGTCATTTTAACCTCTTCACTATGAATTGTCTATTTAGATTATGGAGATCTTCTTGGTTCAATCCAGGTAAGATATAAGGTTCTAGAAAATTGTCCATTTCTTCTAGGTTGTTAAATTCAGTGGCATAAAGTTCTTCATAAGATTATATTATAATCCTATGTATTTCTGTGGTATTCGTGGTAATTTCTCCCCTTTTATTTCTAAATTTGGATATATGTGTCCTTTCTTTTCATCCTTTGATTAGGCTCGCCAAGGTCTTGTCAATTTTGTTGACTTTCTCAAAGAACAAGCTCTTTGTAATATTCATTTTTTCTATTGTCCTACCTTTCTCTAATTGGTATAGCTCTGCTTTAATTTTTATTATTTCTTTTCTTCTGCTGACTTTAGGATTTGTGTGCTCTTCTATTTGTAGTTCTTGAAGATGGTATGTTAAGTTGTTTCCTTGTGATTTTTCTTGTTTCTTAAGACAGGCCTGTATTGATATAAATTTCCCTCTTATCACTGCTTTCGCTGTGTCCCAATAATTCTGGTATGTTGCATTTCCATTGTCACTAATTTGTATATATGTTTAAATGTAATCTTTTATTGTTCTTTTATCCAGTCCTTTTTAAGTGAGCTGTTCTTCATCTCCACGTATATGTGTTTTTTTCTTCTTTCCTTTTACAGCTGATCTCCAATTTCAAAGCATGGTGGTCTGAGGATACACATGGTATAATTTCAATCATCTTGGATTTGCTGAGGCTACTTTTGTGTCCCAGCATTTGGGATATCTTTGAGAATATTCCATGTGCACTGGAAAAGAAGGAATATTCTCCTTTTGCTGGAAGAAGTGTCCTGCCAATATACATTATGGCCAATTGCTTTAATGTGTCATTCAGTGTTGGTGTTTCCTTATTTATTTTCTCTTTGGTTGATCTGTCCATGGTTACTGCGGTGTTTATGTCTCCCACAATGATTGTGTATTCATCAGTTTCTCCTTTCAAATCTGTTAGTAGTTTCTTTGTCTATTTTGGTGCATCCTGGTTAGGAGCATATATATTAATTAGTGTCAAGTATAATTGTTGCTGTACTGTGCCTTTTATCATTATGTAATGTCCATCCTTAATTTTTTACTATCCCTTTTAACATGATATTTATTTCATTAGGTATAAGTATGGCAACTCCTGCTTTTCTCTGGTCACCATTTGGTTGAAATATTGTTTCCAATCCTTTCACACTGAGTCTGTGTTTGTCCTAATGTCCGAGGTTGGTTTCTTGGAGACAGCACATAGGTAGATTTTGTTTTTTAATACAGTCTGCCACTATGCGTCTTTTTATTGGTGAGTTCGGTCCATTAACACTTAGAGTGATGACTGATATAGGAGGATTTCCTGTCACAATTATTTCCTTTTTTGATTTGTTTTATTTTTGTTTCTTTCCTTTTGCCCCAACTGTGTTCCATTTATCCTGATGTTTTGTTTCAGGTCGAAGAGACTCTTTCAGTATTTCTTGGAGTGCTGGCCATGTCCTGGCAAATTCCCACAGCTTCTGTGTGTCTGAGAAGGTCTTTATTCCACCTTCATATCTGAAAAATATTTTGCTGGATAAATTATTCTTGGCTATATGTTACTCTCTTTTCAGTTTTTGTATATTGGATTTCACCCTATTCTGGCTTGCCGCATTTCTGCTGAGAAATAGGATGACATCCTGAAGGGTTTTCCTCTAAACGTTAAGGTTCTTTTTTCCCTGGCTGCCTTGAGAATTCTCTCTTTCTCTCTAGTTTTGTATATCTTTAGTACAATGTGTCCTGGAGAAGATCTGTCAGGGTCCTTGTTTTCATGGGACTTGTTTTCTTTTTCTACTTGTGGTTCCAGGTCTTTCCATAGTTTTGGAAAGTTCTCATCTTGTATTTGTTTGAGTGTGCTGTCTATAGAATGCTCTACCCATTCTTCGACTACCATTTCCTGATGTTGTTTTGTCTCATTTAGTCAGATAGTTCTTGCAGAATTCTTTCAATCCTTTTGCTTCTATATCCCTTCCCTTCCTCTTTCTTAGCTGTTTCCATGTTCTGATTTTCAATATCAGTAATTATTTCCTCCATGTCGTTTGCCCTGTTTCCTATGGCATTATTTAGTTTCTTACTTCTTTTGTTGTCCTGTTTATCTCTCACATTTATAACTCAATCTTTCTTAGGGATTGAGTTTCTTTGTTAAATTGTCCCTTTTGTTCATGGAGTTTTCATTTACGTCATTCATCTCCTTATTTATGTTGTTTAAATCAGCCATGGTGCTCTGCCAGTATGTTTTCATTTCTCTCAGAGCCTTTAGAATGGCTACTTGAAGTTCTCTGTCACCTATGCCAGAAATTTCTAGATCTAAGAGGTTGTCTTGTTAAATTTCCTAATCTTTTTGAGGAGTTTTAGTTTTAAGGAATTCTTCCTGTATACTGGGTTCTTCCTCATTGACATGAGTGCGTTATGTTCAGTAGTAGTGCACCAAAGCCCAGATTGGTACTTTTGTGTAGTCTTGGTGTAGGGCACACACAAGGAGACACAGCGGGGGGCAAGTTTTTGGAGAGAGGGTTTTTCTATTTCTTACTTCTGGTCTCCTGCTACATTTGGAGTCAATGTGCATCTGTCATGGTCCCTTCACTTCCTGCATTTTGTTGGTTGGGGAGGCTGTAGGAAAGGTAAGATGCCAAGAAAAGGCACACTGGGACAACTCCTCCTTCTGCCCCATGCTGGGGAAGCTGGGTGATGAAGGCCGAGGCTTCTCCTCCTTGCTGGGGAGAATGCTATAAAAACTGCCTTTCTTTCCAGGCCTGCTCCAGCCACCAAGTGTTTAGGCAGTGTTTGTGGACTGAAACTAATTTTAGGAGCCAGGGGCATGCGAGCAGGCGTGCACACAAGCCCAAAGATGTTATTTTGACGCCGCGGTAGAAAGGGAGCCAGTTTGTGTTTGCAGCAGGCGGTATGGCAACTATAGCCCCATGCAGGAGCTGCAGGAGCAGCGCCAGCAGCAGGTCCCCCTTCACAGCAGGCAGGAATGTAAGCAGCAGCCTAGTGCAGGGGTCGTTCGCTGTCCGCTTTGCAACCGGCTAGCCCCAGCAGTGGGCCGCAACCAGGAACTGCGGGCTGCGACCTGGAACCCCAGGCCTGCGAAGGAACCGTGCGTGCCTGCGTTGTTTCCCAAGAGAGCCTACAGCCACAATGTCGTCTCTGCAGTTCAGAGTCCTTGCTCTGCCCTGCTAACACTCAAATGTTACAGAGTCTGGCTGCCAAGCTCTGTCCACAAATCGCCGCTCCAAATTCCAGATCCCCAGCCCAGCTCCCCATGACTCCCAGTGTTCTGCCCCTTTGCTAGGGCTTTTCCTCTTGTCACCTCTTGTCCTCTCCCCCTCCCAAGCACTGCACTGCTCCTGGATTGTCACCCCCGATTGGGTCCTGTTGCGATCTGTCTTTGATCCCTCCCCTCTCTCCAACTCGCCCCCTTTTCTCCAACCTTCAGTTGTTTACTTGCAATACATGGACTTCTCAGTTGCTCTTTTAGTCACTCAGAGTCCTCTTTCTTGGATCCTGGGGGCCGTTCAATTGTGTTTTCTGGGAGAGACTTTAGGGACCTCCTATCCAATCACCATCTTGCCCTCCAACATCCAATCACTTAAGAGATTTTTGTGAACATCAACAAAATTCAAAGGTTTTATTTAATTTGTGGAACCTGCAACATTTAGTCATGTAATGTCTTCTCTTCTGGTTATTGGATGCCCCTGACATTTGTCAAAATGTGAAAAGTTCATGAAGGATCTGAAAATCCAAGTTGGAAAGTTTTATTCAAAGAGAGAAGTATGGGCATGGCAGATTAATGTACCGGGTCCAAGGCACACAGTGGCCCTGAACTTTGTGTTAGCTCTTCTTATACAAAAAATGAACAGTCACATTCTTCAATATCAAGATGTGGTCACATGTAAAAAATCACAGGTAGAATCGGGCCACAGTAAACATTTCCTTGCCGCTAGCCAAGCTCAGATAAGCTCGTTTTCCGAGATCAGGCTCACTGTTGACAGAGCAGTAGCCATATGAGTTCTTTTATTTGTAGCTAACTAAGCTCAGCTGAACTTGGTTCCTGCTAGCCCCCTCAAGTTTGTTTGTATTAACTCTTTTGCTGTCTAATCACTATCATCTGCCCAAATTCACAGTTCCTTCTGGAGAACATGTGGGACACATAAAAACAATCACTATGCTGGATTTCATTTAACATCTAACTTTAGTTCAACTTTCAAATTTAATTAAACCCTGGCACTGTTACTGTGAAGAATCAAATTTCAATAAAATAAGTGTGTCATCCTTTAGAATTTTCCTAAGAAAAAGCAAAAGAGTAATCAAGATTTACCAAAAAGCAAAGGACTAACAGAACTTTGAGTAGAATAGAAGTGTTAAGTTAAACAAGTGTTTTGAGTTATCACTTTCACTAAAGGACAATCATTTGCGTGAGTGGTATCTATCACTTCGGATTCCCTTGGCCACATCGGAAATAGAATTCTCTTGGGTAACACATAGAATACACTAATACTAACAATAGCTCATAAGATATAAGAAACCCCCCCAAGTTGTTACCTTTTAAGTATTTGTATTGGGCTACATTCCAAGCCATCCTGGGCCACAGGTTGGTCAGGCCTGCCTTATATGAAGCTCGTTGGATATTTTACTTGTAAAACATTGGAGAAAAGTTTTAAAATTCATTTTTATTGTTAGACTTATTGGGGTGACATCTGTTAGCAAGGATAACATAGGTTTCATGCATAGAATTCTACAGTGCATTGTCACCTTATTGTACAATAAGTTCACCACCCAGTGTGAGTTCTCCTTCCATCACCTTATAATTAACTTGCCCTCCGTCCTCCCACACCCCCTCCCCTTTTTCACCTCCCTAACCCACTAATTCCCAAATAAACATTGAACAATAGATTATGTCCTTGCATTGTTTTTTTGTTTGTTCATTTCTTATCTTTTTGTTCTTTTCAGTTTTATATTCCACATATGAGTGAAATCATACAGTTCTTTGTTTTTTCCGTCTGACCTATTTCACTAAGTATGATGATCTTCAGATTCATTAATTTTGTTGCAAATGACACTGTTTTAACTTTTCCTAGAGCTGAGTAATATTCCATTGTGTATATGTACCAGAGCATCTTTATCCAGTCATCTGTCGCAGGGCACTTTGTTTACATGTTATGTCCATTGTGAACAGTGCTGCAATGAACACTGTGTGATATAAGTCTTTGTGGACAAAGGTTTTCAGGTTTGTTGGGTAGACTCCCAGGAGACGGATTCCTGGGTCAAATTGGAACTCCATTCCCAGTTTTCTGAGGAACCTCCACACCGCCTTCCATAGTGGTTGTACTAGTTTTCATTCCAACAGCACTGTACCGGAGTCCATCTTTCTCCACATCCTCTCCAGCTCTTGTTATTTCTAGTCTTATTGATAACAGCCATTGTAACAGGTGTGAGGTGATAAGTCATTGTGATATTGATTTGCATTTCCCTGATAGCTAATGAGGTTGAGCATTTTT
>PVJL010021840.1:0-10056 GCA_004026885.1 Lyroderma lyra | reverse complement strand
GGGACAGACCCACGGCGGGAATGTTCTATTAAACTCTGACTGTCTGGGTGAATGTGTGAGTGACTGCGGGCGGTGGAGGCTCGCGTCCACGGATCCATGGTGTGGCTCCACGGCAATGGCTACGGAGTCCGAGCGGGCCCCAGCCTGCGGTTCCGTGGGGACCTCACACGGCTTAGGGCAGCATCAGGTTTCACCTGATGCGAGTCGGGGGTTCATGGGGTTCATGCCGACCTGCCAAAGTTAAGAGGCACCTAAATCCCCGCGAGGGGAGCGGCCAGGCGGGCATCTGAAAGAAAATCCCTCCCTTGTCTGTGTCTGCGCCGAACGGGTGGACTAAGGGACAACCCGAACGACAACATAGGTTCAGGATCCTCTACTGTCCTTGACTGTATGGTTAAGAACTTTAAAATGTTCCAAGGTCAAGACCCCTCCATGAAGGTCAATCGGCTGGTGACCTTTTGCTCCTCTGAGTGGCCATCGTTTGGTGTAGGCTGGCCCCCAGAGGGAACCCTAAACCTGACCATAATTAGGGTTGTGCACAGGAAGGTCACTGGCAGGCCAGGGCACCCAGATCAATTCATCTATATAGGTAGGTGACAAGAATTAGCTCAGGACATGCCCAGATGGATCCGGGGATGTGCTGCTGAGCCCACAACCGATCAGGCCAAAACTTCAACTGCATCCCGCTGTGCCCGCCCGAATAAAGCACAAGTGCCCGTATCCTTGTGGCTCGGCCTGGGAACCCAAGCGTCCGCTATTCATGAGGGGGCCCCCGAAGATGACCCTGCCTTCTGCTGCGAGGACGCCCCCTTTCGTCCTCCGCCGCCCTATGTACCTGAAGTCCACGCCCCTCCTGAGCCCGCACCCAAACCCGAGGCGCCACCTACACTGTCCGCTCCTCCCCGGTCAGTTTCGCCACTGGCCAAAGGAAACCCTCCCGGGTCACCGATGGCCACCCGGCGGCGGCCTCACCAAGGCTTCAGCTGCCCCTAAGAGAAGCAAGAGGACCACCCGAGGTCGGTGACGATGGGACCCTGCGCCCAGGCCGCATCATGGTCTACTATCAACCTTTCACGACCACTGACCTTCTCAACTGGAAACACCACACGCCTCCTACTCAGAGAAGCCACAAGCTTTAATAGCCCTCACGGGGTCCATCATGCAGACCCACCGGCCGACCTGGTCTGATTGCCGCCAGCTCCTCCTCACCTTGTTCAACACTGAGGAGCGACAACGGATACTGCAGGAAGCTCTCTGCCACCCAGAGGGAGCGCTCCAGCGGGAACCCTGGACCCCGGACAATGGGCGAGGACAGCTGCACCTGAGAACCAACCTGACTGGGACCGCAACACGGAGGAAGGAAGAGCAGCTCTGCAAAGATACCGGGAGGCCCTCCTAGTGGGGTCCCTGCCGGAGCACGCAAACCTACCAATATGTCCAAGGTTGCTAATGTCACCCAGAAGCCAGACGAATGCCCCGGCAACTTCTTCGAACGACTCTGTGAGGCGTATAGGATTTACACCCCTTTTGACCCCGAAGACCACACCAATCAAAGGACGGCCAACACGGCTTTCGTTTCCCGGTGCGCTCCGGACGTAAGGAAGAAACTCCGAAAGCCTGAGGGGTTCGCAGGAATGAATATCAGCCAACTCACTGAGGTCGCCAACAAGGTTTATAACAACCAGAATGGGAAGCACAAAGGAAGAGGGGAAAAAAGGCCACCCTCTTGGCAGCAGCCCTAGGGCGACCTTCGGAACCAACCTCTAGGAAACCCGGACTTAACCTGTACACTGATGGCAAGTTCAATATCAAATGGACAGAGAGTTGCCGGTTATGCTGTGGTAGATAATGAGAGGGTAATTGAGTCCAAACCTCTACCAGCCGGATGGCCGGCCCATCGAGCTGAATTATGGGCACTCGTATGGGCCCTAGTATTAGCAAGCGACAAGGCTGTCAACACATACACAGACTCAAAATATGCCTTTGCCACCCTCCATATGCATGGAACCATTTGCCAGGAAAGGGGCTCCTCACTGCAGAAGGAAAAGAGATAAAAAATAAAGCAGAAATCCTCAGGCTACTAGAAGCTGTATGGGCCCCCAAGCAAGTAGCCGTTATGCACTGCAAGGGCCACCAGAAAGAAGACTCCATGACAGCTAAAGGAAACAACCGTGCAGACCAAGCCGCTAGCTAAATCAGCAACCCAACGGGAGTACACACCTGAGGCACTCCCTAGTATAATGGGGGCACTACTCGACTCTCGTCCCTTACAATCAGACTATACTCCAGAAGAGGACAAACGGGCAATACAGGCTGATTGCACCAAGACTTCAGCTGGAATATGGCACCGGCTGGACGGGCGGCTAATATACCTCAAAGCCAATCTACTAACCTGATTAGACAATATCATACATCGACCCACTTAGGAAAGACATCGCTAGAAGTCCTCCTCAAGTGGTATTTGTATTTTCCGGGCATGGCCAGCCTCTGCGCTGCCACCAGTGCCCAATGTGTGACCTGTACCCACAACAATGCCGCCCGCCAAGTGCCCACCAAAATACGAACACAACATCGAGGACAAACCCCCCTTTGAAGACATCCAGGTTGACTTCACCAAAGTGAAACCCAGCTGGGGCTACAAATATATGTTGGTCTTAATCTGCACCTTTTCAGGCTGGGTTGAGGCCTCTCCCACCAGAACTGAAACGAGCCAAGAAGTAGTCAGGGCCTTACTATGGGAAATCATACCCCATCACAGACTACCAGCCACCATCGGCAGTGACAATGGGCCAGCTTTCGTCGCCAAGGTTCTTCAGGAGCTAGGCAAACAATTAGGGATAACCTGGAATCTCCATATAGCTTACCGGCCCCAAAGTTCGGGGAAAGTAGAAAGAATGAACTGGACGCTTAAGTAGACATTAGTCAAATTCTATCAAGAGACAGGGGTACCCTTGCCCGACCTGTTGCCCTTAGCACTATTCAGGGTCTGTAACACCCCTAATGCTACTGGGTATACGCCCTATGAGCTAGTCTATAGTCAACGCCCTGCCCTATTGTCTCTGCCCAGAGGGGACCTACGAGTCCTAGGGGAAACCAGACAAACTAAATATCTCCCAAAACTGGGTGAGACCTTGTACCAATTACATCAAGCTGGCCTAGGGGCAAAACCCATGCCCAAAGGGGGGCCAACACACCCCCACAAGCCATGGGACTATGTATGGGTAAAAGATTGGAAAAAGGTACCTTTAAGGCCCTCCTGGATGAGGCCCCATCCAGTCATTCTAACTACCCCTACTGCCCTCAAGATTGCAGGTACCCCTCCGTGGATCCACCATTCCTGGGTAAAGAAGGCCACTGACCCTAGGGAGGACCCGGAGTGTGCCAATGGACTAGCACCAAACATCCCCCAGCCCGTGAGGCTACGAAGACAAGCTCTCCCAGACAAACCAGATGGACAATGGACAATTGTACGGGATGGTTCCTGTTAGGTGCAGGGATTCTCGCCGTCACCCTAGCAATGCTCCTGATGCTAGCAGCTCCAAAGGAATGGGGACTATGGCAAAGACTGGCCCTTGGAAGGCTCTATCTTGGCTTAGTGTCAGTTTCTAGTTACTTAATATATTTTGCCGGGCAATTGCCACCAAGATCTCTGTTCCCCAGTGCAACTGCGGCACCCCTGGGGAACACATCTGGGTCAGGGGGGGAATAACTAGCTACTATATTGGGGCTTCTACCTTTAGCTACAGCCCCTCGATGGCCGACAGCTGTATAACAGGGACCAAAGCTCACCGTACTTGGCAGTCCCGGACATACTGCACAGCCAGACTGAAGTGCACTTAGCAGAACCAAGGGGCAAATTGTAGGCAATATGAGCCCCCAGGGTGCCAAGTATGCTGGAGCCTAACTCTTCCTTTGGATAGACTCAGTCCAGATAAGCTTCAGGGGAGACAGAACGAAATCGCCCAGAAGGTCATTAAAAATCTGGAGAACCACTTGACTCCCTATAAGGGAGTCAATCTGATGGCCTTCCAGCTGGCCCTCCATAGTGTCAGTCCATCAATACAAATCTGGGACACGATCGGGGCCCTTTACTCAACATACCAAAACCTCACAAAGGGGCCCCCCGACTGTTGGGTCTGCCTACCATTGAGGCAAAATAGTCCCATTGGGATTCCTGTCCCTTCCTCGTGGAATCATACACAGGTGGCCACTCCCGGGAATACAACCGTTACCCGTGGAGCACTGGCCCAAGGTATCCAATTGGACTCAGGAGGAGGTTTGAACCTCACTTGCCTCCAGCCCTCAACACAAACTAGCCAATCTATCCCAAATGAGCCCAGGCCTGTGCTCGTTTAACCACTCCATCCCTAACAACTCCAGCCTCTGTGCTAGCCCAGGCCATTTCTTTCTTTGTGGCAAAAGGCATACCGATGCCTCCAAGTCAACTGGACAGGTATTTGTATCGGGGTCTTCCTCGTGCCAAACATCAAGATACTGTCTACTCCAGAGTTGACTGCTCTCCTTACCTCACCCTCTAAACCTAACAACTGAGCAAAGAAGGCAGCCAATTTCACCGTCCTCGCTGGGATAGGCATAGCTACTGGTGTGGGGACAGGTATTGGTGGCCTAGGCCTCTCTGCTACTTCTTACTACAAGCTATCTGCTCAGCTCAACCAGGACGTGGATATGGTGGCTGACTCGCTGGTGACTATACAGCAGCAAATCAATTCCCTAGCTGAAGTCACCCTGCAAAACAGGTGGGCATTAGATCTCCTAAGTGCAGAAAAAGGAGGAACTTGTATGTTCTTAGGTGAGGAATGCTGTTACTTTGTAAATCAATCAGGGATAGTTGCACACAAAGTACAGGAGCTCCGCGACAGTATCAAACGCAGCCGACAGGAATTAGACAGGTGGGGTTGGAGGTCCCAATGGCAAAACTGGTCTCAATGGCTCTTTCCCTTCATAGGGCCTGTCCTCATTATACTCCTCGGGTTCACCATAGGACCAATAATTTTCAGGTCTATTATCCAGACTATAGAGATGATGGTAACCCGAAAGACAACTGCAAAAATCTTGGCCTTTCACCAATACCAATATCACCAACTCAGACAGACAAATGAGGCTAAGTACAATGACCTCTATCATCTAATAGCTGCCTCTAACATCTAATAGCATCAAAGGGGGGAAATGTAACAGGAAGGATGAGCAGATGGCCCTGTCCCAGAACAGAGCAGGTTTCCTCCGTGTTGCAAAACCCGGTAGTCACGACCCTTATTGCTATCAGCACCTCGCTTGTTCCGCTTCTGTATAGCTCACCAGCCACCGCAGCCCAACCTATGAAAGCTTTGCTACTCCCTTGTTCGGGGCTCAGAATTTGGAGACTGGCTCCTCTGGGTCCGCATGCGTAATGAAAGGTTTTCTTCAAAGTCCTCGGTGTTCGGTGTTCAGTTGTCTTCCCGCAACAATACCAGCACATAAAATCTCTGTGGTTTCAGTAGAGTTAAGTTCCACCGCTGTCCCCTTTTGAAATAGTCTTGAATAAAGTCTTTCTTTCTTGTCCAACTTGACTGGGGTAATTTTTCTTTGCTAGTTTGTTGGTTTGTTTCTTTGGATATTTCATTTAAGGCAAAATTTCACTGATGTCAAAAGTAATTAAATTGCAATATTATAACTGAAGGGATGTCTCGTTACTAGATTTCCTTGAATTTTAGATGCATGCCTCTTTTTGATAAAAATTATAAAATATGTTGCCCAGGTCAAATTTTTAAAAGGGACACAATTTATGATATTCTCTTTGCACAAAATTCCTTTCATGATTCAAATGAAACATATTGCATTTTGTAACATATTCTCAAATAATCTAATATAGAATAACTTAATGCTTCTTTGGAAAGTAGCCCTAGAAGGAAAAGCTCTAAAGTTTGAAGATTACATATACAATACCAATTAAAGTTGCAACAATTTTCTTATATTTTGAAGTAAGTATATTTGGTTTAAAGAACAAAGAAAATACATTCTTTTTAGAACAGAGGACACACACACACACACACACACACACACACACACACACACACAAAGAGTAAACTCCCACAATTATTCTGTTGTTGTAAATTGATTTCTTATGTGTTAACTATCATTAGACAAGGAAAAACATGCACTAAGTTTCATTTTAGTTCAAATCCATTCAGAAATACAGTCTGTCAAAAATGATAAATGCTTGGAAAGATGGAAAACTAAAGAGCAATTAAGGATATTTGACACCTCATTGTCTTTGAAAGACACCTTTTCTTAAGAGTTAAGGAGCACAATACCTTCAAATTTTTACTTGACAAAAGGCAAAACCTACACAGGAAATGTGCAACACTTAGCTAAATTTCTAAATATTGCTAATTATGTTGAATAATTACAAGAGGGAGACAACAGTTGGATTTGCATGAATAGAGCCTTTAGAAGAGAGCAGCCAATTTAAGGAACAGCCTGGAGAAGTTTTCCACAGCTATTTGGCGCAGGGAAGGCAACATATTCACATTAGGTTGCTTACATTGACTTGTTCTACTCTAGATTTGTGTTATATTTAGCATAATTGCTCACATACATTTCATAGATGCTACTGCTTGTGTATAAAGGAATAATTCTCATCTCCATTAGTCCCTTAGATAGCATTAAAAAAAAAGTAGTGGGAAATTAAGCTTTGACAAGCATTAGTGAGATGGAAAAATATCATCAATTACTTTGAACAACTGAGTAAAGCAGGCACCCACTGGCATGATTTATGGGTTTATAAACCCTCAGTGACCTAACACAGCTTCCCTCATAGGACTACCATCTTGCTGTTCGTGCCCATTTCTGATGATTATAGCCGTCACTAGAACAAAGCTCTAAGTTAGAGAACAAATGAAAGTTATTATTTAGTAAACACTGGTGCCAAAATCATATGTATTTCTTAGTCAGGATACAAATAATAGCCTCTGCTAAGAGTAGTGATTAACTAATCAAGTAAAATTGCCATTGTCTTGGAAGAAATACTAGAGTGACATTTGCATCTGTAAGTTAAAAGGATTTAAAAACAGTGGTGCTGAGGTTGACAGCATCATTACAACAATCCCTAGCATTGATACATTTTGGGGAATGTCAATCAGGTAAAGAAAGTTGGGGGAAAATCTTTCAATATATGGAGAAACAAGAGAGGTTAGGTTTAGGAGGAATTGGCTTACAAAGCAAGCTCAAATTCAGAATAAGAACAGTATCCCTACTTCTGTTTTTAAATCAGGCATTTCTTTTCCTTTGATGTTCCTTCATAGCTAATTCTCTCCACACTCATTTTGGTTGTCCCTCTCTTTTTCTGATTTGCAGAAGTGCTATAGAGGGAAATATGCAGGAGAAATTCTTCTTACGGAGAATTAAAGGTACTTAAGATAATCAGTAACCTTTTAAACCCATCATTGTTAAGATATTGAACCAATGACATCTGCTTCCACTAATATGTAAATTTAATTTGAAAATGTAGAACAAGGGAGTTCCCTGGTGGTTTGGTGGCTAGGTTTTGGAGCTCTCACCATGACAGCCTGGGTTCGTTTCCTGTCAGGAAACCAACCAAAGAAAGAAACAAAAGTATATCAACTCATAACTGTACATATGGATTATGTAATACCTGCAAGATAAGTTAGATATGTTCTAATTCATAAATCCTTATTTTCTTGTTTTTCATATATTTTTCTTTCCTTCTAAACTTACACTTTAAGATGATAAAAATGGAAAGATAAGAACAATGTCATTTATCATGGCAGGTATCTGAAGCTAGTACTCTGGACCAATGGGTAAAAGACAGCCAATAGGACAGTGAAGGAATAAATGACAAGAGTTCTAAGTTGGCAAATCTTCAGGAAATCAAAGAAATTAAAGGTATAGTAGGGAATTTGAACACACTTTTTGCTATAATATACATCTGTCAGATTTTTCTTCAATCAATTTCTTCAAAACTAACAAAATGTTTAGTTTTGAAGAAATCGTAGATGGAGATTTAGCCTAATTCAGAGCAAACAGTCTGCCCTGTTGAAAATCTCCAGCAGTTACTTTATCCAATTACAATCAATTGATAGATACTATCTCAAAACTTTTGGTTGTAACCACTGCAGCTAAGAGCAATGTGATATTGAGATTGGCTAACTTCAAAAGAAGGATTTGAATGATTGTAAAAAAAAAAAAAAAAAAGAAAAAAGATAATTTAGTATTAAAGTTTATATCTGTGTTCATGGATTAAAAAAAAACCACTCACAAAAATGATTAAGAAATTCTCTCTCTCTACATATAGATCTAGACCTATCGAAAGAGAAAGAATTTTGTAATTTATATAGAGAGAGGGCTGTTTAGCACACCTATCGTGGGATGAAGAAACTGTCTAATGATAGGTAACAGTTTTTCATCAAAATCTTTTGAAAGGTCCTGTGACAAACTTTCTATTCTCAAAGTGTCAAAGGCAAAATTTTAAATAAATAAATAAATAAAACCTACAATATTAAAATTAAAATTTTATAATATTTTGAAGAAACGTTTTTTTGACATACCTGAAGGGTTGGAGCCCCACTTTTATGCAGGATAGATAGATCTGTTACCCTGCCGACTTCCACCCTCACAGTCCCTTTCTCTAGAAATCTGCTCTTAGTCCATGGCCCCCACCTGAGAAAGTACTTCCCACCTTCAAGGATCATCAGGCTCATTGCCTTGGGGTATGACTTGGGCCTGATGTTTTTGTTAATCTCCTAATGTCTCCTAATGTTATTCTGAAATGCAGGTAAAGTTGAATACACCTGGAGTAGAAGCTGGGCTTGTACTGTTTGCAGCAAAAGTATGCATAATGATGGAAAGTGCTTATTTAGAGATGCATTGTATTTTTCCATCTCCGGTTTCAATGCCCACAACAGATCCTAAAGTTTACCATGTTTTTATAAACGACGGTTAGAAAATGAATTGTCACCATTACTTTCATAGAGTTTCTATTACAAAACACAAAACAAAAGAACAAAATTTATGATTTTAAAGACTAGTTTCTATCTAGAAAATTTATATTATACTCATTTTGAATAAAGTATTAATAAGTGATTTTAAAATGACTTTATAATATTATTTTTTAAAGATGTTACCCTTTTAGGAACTTAATAAGACTGTAATAAATAACATGATATCTTAGATTGACCATGCATTAGCTATACGTCAAATTTATAATTAGTTAGATAATAGATATTGCATAAATTCTCAATTACCCATTACTTTAAATTGATAATTTAAATTTATACTCTTTAAAAACCATTAACCCTATAGGGAATATAGTCAATAACATTTTAATCACTCTGTATGGTACCAGATGGGTACTAGACTTACCATGGCGATCACTTTATAGATGTCTAATCACTATGTTGTACACCTGAAACAAATAAAATATTGTATGTCAGTTATAATTTTAAAGTAAATTAAAAATAAAAATTTAAAAAATAAACCATTAATCATTCTTCTGTAATTAAAAATAAATTTGCAAGCAATTTAGACTAATTTGTAAATCGTTTTTTATATATAAGCCTCATTTTCATCAGTTTTTGATGACACGTTTTTTTAAGAGAGAACTGAAAAATAATGAACTATTTATTTTTTAATAACAGGTACAAAGAGATTTTTATATGAAACCACAGATAGAAGAAATAAGTTACCAATATCAAGTATTTTATATTATTAAATAATGTAATATTCTCAATATTAATTTATAAAGTGAAGAATAATATTATTTATTTTGTACTAGATTTTTATGATTAACATATTTTTGAAATCCATCAGTATTAGTAAAATTTTTTAAATGTGTTTTATACATGAAGATTTATTCATTGTTTTCAGAGTTTGCTTATCAAGCATGATTAATTGTACACATATTAAATATTCTTCATGATATTGCATCTTTTTGCATGAGACATCTTATTTTTCCAACTATTTTAATGAGGGTCTCAATGGGACACAAAGCTGTTCCTCCATTTCAGAGGTGAATAAAATTACCTGAAAGCAATTGTCACT
>PVJL010021839.1:0-10066 GCA_004026885.1 Lyroderma lyra | reverse complement strand
CCCGCGTCTGCGTCGGTGGCGCTGACGCTGCCGATGTGCAGGGCGGGGCTGTTGTTCTCGCGGACGAAGAGGGTGTAGGAGGTTCGTGTGAAGGCCGGGGCGTTGTCGTTGACGTCGGAGACCAGCAGGGTTATGTTGTGCTGGGTTTTCAGCCTGGGGGTCCCCAAGTCGGTGACGGTGATGGTGATGTTGTACTCGGCCCTGCTCTCTCTGTCCAGCGGTCCTTCTGTTACCAGGGTGTGGAAATTCTCCACGGATGGTCTTAGAAGAAAGGGGATATTGTCATCTATAGAACAAATAACCTGCTGGTTATTTCCAGAATCTGCATCTGATACACTGAAAACCGCCACTGTCATCTCTGGCAGGTTTTCAGGGATGGGGCTGATGAGTGACGACACGGTCAATTCAGGGGCATTGTCATTCACGTCCAGGACCTTGATGAGCACAGAGCATTTTCCTGATAGTCCTCCGCCATCTATAGCCTCAACAACCACGTGATAAGACTGAAATTCTTCAAAATCCAACGTCTTTCCCAGTCGTATTTCTCCTGTGTTTGCGTTTATTTCAAAGGGTTGGTTAACATCATCCACTTGGAATAGGGCATAAGATACCTCCCCGAAGGATCCTTCATCTAAATCTCTCGCTGAGACGGTGATAACCAGGGAGCCGAGTGAATCGTTTTCAGGGACTTGTGCCTCATAGAGCTCCTGAGCAAACTCGGGAGCGTTGTCATTGCTGTCCAAGACCCGGACCTCAATCTCTGTGGACCCTGACCGCGGCGGAGACCCGCCATCGAGCGCCGTGAGGGTCAGCCTGAGCTCCGGCTGCTCCTCGCGGTCCAGCGCTTTGTCCAGCACCAGCTCCGGGAACTTCCGGCCGTCGCTGCGATTGCGAGTGAGGACGTGGAAGTGAGAATTAGAGCTAATTATGTAGCTCTGAAGGCTGTTGCTACCCGCATCTAAATCCTGTGCCATTTTCAAAGGAAATGTCTTTCCTGGCGTAGTAATTTCTGATATTTTTAGTAGCATTTCTCTGGCGGGGAACTCTGGGGCGTGGTCATTTATATCTCTGACTCGCAAGGCAGCCTGGAAAAACTGCAAGGGATTCTCCAGTAACACCTGGAAAGGTAGCACACACGGCTCAGTAGAGCCGCACAGCTCCTCCCGGTCTAGTTTCTCATTTAGCAGCAAATCATAGGTCTGTGGGTCAAACTGCAAATGCTGCCTGTTCCCCTTGAAAACAATCCGGGCTCCCCGCGCGGCCAGCTCTCCCATTCTGAGTCCTAGGTCTTTTGTCAAGTTGGCAACAAATGTGCCACTTTCTGCCTCCTCCAACACAGAATACTGAATGGATTCTGAACCCGCCTCCCACAGAAGCATCAATATAATAAAGGTCGCCACTTGCCTTTTCTTGCGATGGGCTTTTGTTTGAGCCATCTCTATTGTTATGTCTGATTCCAACGGAAAAATCCTTTTCGATTCCCAATCACCACGTCCACCGTCGACCCTCCGAAATGTCTTTGCTTCGAATTCGTTCTTTTGTTTTCCTTCTTTTACTTTAGCGATGACTGCCTTTCTGAACACATCTATCTTAGGTTTAGCTTAAATGTGCTCTGTATTTTTCTTGAGTTTCTCGGTGAAATGGCGTCCGCGGAATCTGCAATGCTTGGATTTACTCTTAGCCTGCACTGCCACCACGCGTTCAAATTAGTAACTTCATGAGGTGCTTGCAGGTTCCAAAATCTGAGCATTATAAAGACTTTTAGGTTGAGTTAGTGTTTCTCAAACTGGAGTGTGTGAACCACTTTACATAAAGGATTACCTGCGAGTCTTGGGGTTTTTTCCAAAGTCAATTTCTGGGCTCCCCTCCAGACCTAGAATAAAATTCTCTGGTGGTGCTAACAGAAATCTCAACTTCAATTTTTCTCCTGAAGTGAGTTTCACGCACACGAATGTTTAATTAAAAGTCACTCCCCCAGATAATGTAAACTTCCTATAATCAACTTGTATTGTTAGCAGTGCAATTATCTCTGAAGAACAGTGCAATCTGTGAATCCAAGAAGTACACTATTTAATTGTCCTAACAAACTATCCAAATTGTACAAGTTTGTTGGTAAAATCAACAATCAGTTCTCTAAATTATATTGACTCATAAAATAATGTGAATAACAGATTTACTTTGTCTTGTGGTTACACCTGCACAATAAAGAGAACGATTAGGCTACTAGGAGGAAAAGACAGACCAAGAAATACTTATGATGGAAATATCTTATCAAATTAAGTTAGTTAAAAGAGGAACTAGGAGCAATCAAGTATCTGTTATAAGTAAGCATTTTAAGATTCCACTTCATTTTTGTATGGGTAGAATTGGTCATGATTTTATTAGAATTGTTCACTTTATTTTTAAAATCAAATTCCTCTCCTGTACTAACCAAGATCCAAATATATTACCCTGTCATAACAACATAATGCAATGCAGAAAACAAACATTCAAGACTCCCCTTTACTATTTCTCACAAGGATGGCCCTAGGTCCTACATATATAAACCAAATAGGTAGTGTGAAAGGTCAGTTACATTTGAGTGGATACTGTGGAATTCAATGATGATTCATTGTGACTATATTCACTCCTATCTCATCAGTTTCTGCTCATATAGGAAAACATCTCTACATATCCTAAAAATACATGAAATGGGTCAGTGCATGTTTAAGAACACAAAGTACACCAAACATAATTCATTTCAGATTCATTTCAGATTTATTAAGAGGTGAAATCAATTAAGTTGAAGCAAAATTCACTTCAGGTAAGAGAAAAATGATGGAAGATTTAAAATGTCTGTTTTTCAAAGTACTTCAACTCTGTAAATAAAATCTAAACTCTGAACAGATGAAATGATTTTGTAGTTGAAAAGCACTTCTATCTACCCACAAGGATAAAAGTAAGATCACCGTGACCAGTTTGCGTGGTTCAGTTAATACTGAGAATAGACTTCCTTGAGGATATAGATAACAGAGTAAACTGATGAAGTAAAGCCAAAAACCATAAACATCTTGGTTGGGTTTAGTTTCTTCTCTGAAACAAAAGTAATTGCAGCTCAATCCTAAATGCTTCCTCCTTTCAGTGGACATTCTCATTCCAACTTAATGGCATTCCTGGCATCCAGACTCCTTTATTCACTCTCTTTGCCTGCAGCACCACCAAGTATCCTCAAATACAGCTTATTGAATTATTTTTCATTTTAAAGCAAATTTTTTATGAGCACTACAGTATAAAACTCAATTTAGATCACTGAAAAGTCTTTGAGAACATTGGTTGTTATGGTAGAGAGAAAAAACATAGTATCATAATGTAGTCCCCAAAATATCAGATGGGTATGTGAAAAACTGCTTTTTATGGAAAGTGGATTACATTAGATACCTTCAGGAGGACATGTCTCTGTTTTCTTCTTTTTGCTTTGTTTTGATTTGCAGAACAGAGTTTAATTGACTTTGCTTTTATAAATACGTCTAACAAGAAATATTCATTTAAAATTTAGTTCAGCATATACAAAGTAAACATTATAAACTTCCATCTACAAATCACCTAGCTTCACAGCATTTTATCTTGTTTTATGTATACATTTCCCTCCACACTCTCTCTCCCATTCCATGTTTACTTTTGTATAGTTTTTTTGGGGGGGTGGGGGAGAGGGGGTAGTTCCCTGGCTGGGAATCCAACCCAGGCTGCAACATTGATAGCACCCAAGCCTTAGCCACTACACCACCAGGGAACTCATTGCATAGTTCTTTTCTTAAGGTAATGTTTACACAAATTGAAATGCACTAACTTTAGCATTTTAACAAATGGATCTATCCACATAACCCACACCTCTTTCAAAATATAGAGCATTTCCAGCATTCACTGGGAATCATTTTCATCATATTTTCCAGCTTAATTTTAATATAATTAAGTGGCAAAAACTTGGTCTCTGGACACAACATGGAAAAGCAAGGAATGTAAAACACTACCATGACCCATGTTCTTTGTGCTCATGTATGCTAATGTGAAATGACAGATCTTTTAAGATTAATTAATTTTTTACGATTAATTCAGCTGGATTATTACCAGTGAGTTGAAATAGTACTTTAACTGATAAAACATTGTGAAGTAATACATTAAACTTAATTTTACTTAGTCAGCTTATAATTATTACATAGTTGATCAAGCTGATTTCCATTCTTATGCATGTTTGTTTCCCTTTCATTCCATTATGACATTTAAAAATTCTTTAAGTTTATTTAAAACTTAATTTCAAGGATGAATTGAATCTCTTAAAATCTTGTTTAATTTAGTCATATGTGAGGAAAACAATAAATTCAGGGAAAAGACAGAGATGTATAAGTAACACTTAAAGAAACCCCTCAATTGATGGGAGATATGCTGCAGAAAAAAATTAAATACAAAGAATTTGTTACTAAACACATTTGAAATCTCAAATGGTTGGGGAAAAAAATGTTTTGTCTGTCTTGCTGGATGTTTGTCAAGTTTATAGGTTCTTTCACAGAACCACCTTTTGGTTTCATTGATTTTCTCTATTATTTTTTTTTTCGAATTTAATTTATTTCACTATTATTTTTATTATTCCCTTCCTCTTGTTCATTCTACTTCCTGTGGGTTGATTTTCCTCTTTTTTTTCTATATTCTTAAAATGGGAACTGAGATTATTAATTTGAAACTTTTCCTCTTTTCTAATGTATACATTTAGTGCTATAAATTTCCCTCTTTGCACTGCTTTAGCTGTGTCTTGTAAATTTTTATGTTGTTTTCTCATTTCCAATTCAGTTCTATGTATTTTTTTATTTCACTTGAGACTTAGTCTTGACCCATGGATTAGTTAAAAGTGTGTTGTTTAGTTTACAAGTATTAGAGTATTTCCTTTTATTTTTCTGTTATCGATTTTTAGTTTGATGCTATTGTGACACACTGTATCAGTGTGAAACACTGTATGATTTCAATTCTTTTAAATTGGTTTAAGTTTGTGTTATAGCATTGCTTATGTGGTCTATCTTGTATATGTTTTGTGAGTATTTGGAAAGAATGTGTATTCTGATATTGGCTCGGTTTTCTAGAAATAGATTAGATCTGTTGATCCATAATGCTGTTGAGTTCTTCTGTATTCCTGCAGATTTTTCTGTCTAGTTGTTCGATCAGTTGTTGAGAGAGGGTGTTGAAGTCTTTAATTGTGGATTTGTCCATTTCTTCTTTCAGTTCTAATAGTTTTTGCTTTACATACTTTGCAATATTATCATTTAGTGTATACATATTTAGGATTGCTATGTCTTCTTTTATGGTTATATAATGTCCCACTCTGTCTCTGGTCATTTTCTTTGCTCTGACCTCTACTTTATCTGACATTAATATAGCTACTCTTGATTTATTTTTATACTACTTTAATATATTATATTATTATATTATTTTAATGTGATATTAAGTATATTATGTATTTGCATAATATATTTTTTTACTTTCAATCTGCCTATATCATTATATTTACAGAAAAGCTTCCTGTAAACAGCATATAGTTGGTCATATTTTTAACCTATTCTGTTAATCTCTTTGTTTTAATTGGTGTGCTCAGACCATTTACAATTAATGTAATTACTAATGTTAGAGCCTAACTCTGCCATTTTATTTTTGTTTTGTATTTGTTCTTGGTTTTCTTTTTACTGACTTCTTGTGAGTTATTAGAACACTTTTTAGAATTCTTCTTCAATTTATCTATAGTGATTTTTAGTGTTTCACTTTGTGTAACTTTTACAGTGGTTGCTCCATACAGACTTATCATAGTTCACCAGTATTGCCACTTTCCCACTTCCAGAGAAGGGTGGAAACCTTACCTCCCTTGACATTCCTTTACCATTCCACATTTATAATAAAGTTGTGTTAAATATTTGCTCTATCTACATTTAGAGCTACATCAGACAATGTTATAATTTTGAATTCAACCATCAAATATAATTTAGAAAACACAAGAGGAAAAGGAAAGTCTATTGCATTTACCCATATTTTTGTTTACTGTGTCTTTTCTTTTTTCCTGATGTTTCAAAATTCATTTTTTAAATTGATTCCTTTCTGTTTGGAGAACATCCTTTAGCCATTCATTTAGGGTAGGTCCACAGGCAACAAATTCTCTTCCTAAAGGATATTTTTGCTGGATATAAGATTCTGGGTTAATAGCTATTTTCTTTCAGCACTTGAAAAATAAGTATTGTGTCACTCTGACTTCCATGGCTTCTGATAAGAAATCTACTGTCATTTAAATTGTTACTGCCCTGTGGATAACATGTCATTTCTCTCTTACTGCTTTCAAACTTTTTCCTTCTCTTTAGTTTTCAGAAATTTGACTAGGATGTCTTTTGTTGTGGATATTTTTTGTTTATCTTGTTTTGAATTTGTTTGGCTTCTTGAATCTCTCAGTCTCTGTCTTTTGCCAAATTTGGGAAGTTTTCTCCTCTCCTTCTGGGATTCCAATGATACAAAGATTCAAATGTTAGATCTATTTTCTCTCTGTGTTCAGATTTGGCAATTTCCATTGTTCTTCAAATTCACTGATTCTTTATCCCCTCTATTCTACTGTTGAACTCATCCATGGAGTTTTTCATTTCAAGATTGTATTTTTAATTTCTAAAATTTCCATTGGTATTAGTTCATATAATTTATTTCTTTGCTGTAACTTCACATTTCTTTGCTCAGACTTCCTATTTTTGTCTTTTGTTTTGGCATGTTTGTAATTGCTTGTTAAAGCATTTTTTGAAGTCCATTTAAAAATCTTTGTCAGATAATTCTAACATCTGTCATCTTGGTGTTGGCATCTATTGACTGTCTATTTCACTCACTTTGATATCTTTCCAGTTCTTGGTGTGACCCAGATAGTACCTTCCTAGATGTGCATGTTCCCAAAAGGCACTCTTCCTCAAGTGTATTAGGAGATATATTTCAGAATGCTTATAGCAGCATTGTTCATTATAACAAACTCTTGAAGCAACACAAAAGTCAATCAATAGCAAAATAAATTTAAAGGTAAAGGTGTATAAAATAGAATACTATATGGAGAAGTGTAAAGAATGACAAATTCAATACTTAATGATTGAAAAAAGTAAACTCACAGATGATCCATACTACATAAATCTATTCATATAAATTTCAAAAACAGACAAAGCTAAACAATATATCATTTACAGATCTATGCATATCTTCTGTAATTATAAAGAATAAATAATTAATGAAAATTTCAGGGTAGATGTTGATTTTTATGAGGATGGAAGAGGTAATGATGGAAGCATACAGGGATTTCCAAAGTCTTGGCATTGTTCCACTTTTTAAGCTGGGAGATAGCAACATGGGTGAACATGATATTATTTCTATTTTAAACTGCACATATACATATATGGGCACACTTTTTAAAATGTTTAATAGATCTCAAAATAGAAAAACTAAAAACAAAAAAGAAATGCCTCTGGGGTCTGGCTGCCTGGATTCAATTTCTGATTCTATCATTTACTAGCAAGGTGGTCTTGGGCAAGTTACTTTAACTCTGAGTGTCCCAGCTTGTTCACCTCTAAAATAGGGGTGCCAATTGTACCATTGTTTTAAGGATTAAATGAGATATGTGTAAAGAATTTAGAGAACAGTCAAGTGCATAGAGAATGTGTAATAATAATAATAATAATAATACATTATACAACATACACTAATATTTAATAATAATTTCCTCTCAAGACCTCCCTTCACAAACCTTAAGGCTCATCTCTGAAGAAATAAAAGAAATTTTTCTGGAGTGCAGTAAGATATTTTGTGGAGATCTTGGAAAACCTGCACAAAGCCTTTTGTATCCAAGCATTTGAAGGGCCACATCCTGTAAAAGAGTTTCCTGCCCATTTATCACAAGGCTCTCTAAAGTGAAGTCTAATGTTTTTTAAAACCTGGCCCTGCACTGATTCACAAAGGGCAGACTGCCAGAATTGCCACACAGAAACTTGGGGGCAGACTGCCCTATCATTAAAAGCAGAAAAGACTTATAAACCAGCAACCTTGATTATATAAAAGTAAAAGTTCATTTGGGAGAGTTTTGAAAGTTTAAGGGAGAAGCAGGTAACAGAAAAAAAAAGAATTCTATTCTTTTTTTTTTACAGACTACCAGAAGAAACTGTTGTTAATGGAACAATAAATGGAGGTTTCAGTTTGTGCAAAGAAGTACCAGAAGATGGTGAGATAGCTATATGTGAAGGATGAATGAGATTAGTTTAAGTGTATTAGATACTGACCAGTCATAGCAAGAAATTGTTTAAAGTATATGAAAAAGTTACAAACATATTCTTTACTGATAAGAAAGTAAATATAAAAAAGGAAGAAAGTAAAAACTTTAATAGTGTTATGCAATGGGATAAAATGAAAAACAGACAATACCAGGTATTGGCAGGAATGCAGAGGAATTGGTACATCCAGACACTGCTAAGAGCAGTGTAAATTGGTACGATCACATTGTAAAATTATTTGGAAATATTTACTAAAGTGAACATGTACTTACTAAATGAGCAGCAATTCCACCCCCATGTATATACTCAATAGAAGGCAAATACATATTTGCCAAAAGACATGTATAAGAATGTTCAGAGCAATATTATTCAAACAGCCAAACCTTGCACCAACTCAAATATCCATCTACACAGTAGGATAAGTAATAAACTGAAATATGTATACAGTGGAATACTATACAGCAACTAATGAAGAACTAAAAAACAATGTCATGGGTAAATGTCATAAACATAATGTTGAATGAAAGAAGCCAGACACAAAACAGTTCATACTATACTACTCCATTTACATAAATTCAAAACAGGCAAAGCAAACCTATAGTATTGGAAGTCAGGATATGTGTTATACTTGGATTAGTAGGGATAATTTGCATGGCACCTGGGATGCTAGTAACATCCCCTTTCTTTGCCAAGATGCTGACACCAAGCATGCTCACTTTCTGAAAATACACTGAGCTGAAATTAAGAAAATTTCATTTTTCTGTATGTGTGTTATAACTCAATAAAAAAAGTTTGTTAAAAAAAAGTTTGCCAATGAGAATGAGAGCTATGAAAGAAGCACAGATAGAAGATTGTTGCTTTCAACATATTTTTTCAGATACTGCATTTGTTATATGCATGTATTCCTTTGAAAACAAAAATTTAAAACAAGTAAAAGCATTTTTTTTATTTTTGCTATTCAACGTCAAATATACTCAGAGCGTGATGAGACAATGAATCAAATACAGAGGAAAGTAATTAATATTTGATTTTATTTAGACAGTTCATTGCAACAAATGCCAGCAAGAAAAGCAAACATTTCAGGGAAATCAACAGCCTACTTGAATTTGAAATGGTATTGTGTAAATAATGCCATGGCCTAGAATTGAGTTTTCCAAAATTGAACAAGAAAAAGTGCAATGGACAAATACATCACAAAAGGAAAATCAAGGCTATACCTGAAGGTGGGATTTTTGTCCATGACCTTCTCAAACTCTATCTGGAGAAATCAGAAATAAATGACAAAAGACACTGACTGCATCATGATCAGATAGATCCCTAATTGAACCCGAAGCTATTCCGCAAAGTGTTATTTTCCTCTAATTCTTCTTTAGCGCCTTGGGGTGGAAGGTTGGGGAGAATTGGCTTCAAGAATTTGAACTCATTTGAGCCGGAGCCTCCTGTCAGACATATCTCGTACTGGTAGCTCTGGGACAAAGTCCCGGTGCCGCTGACATCCATCAAGTGGCCCAGAAAGTGGCCCTCGGGCACGGAGCAGCCACCCACAGAGGCGGCCCGGCCCCTCCTGCACAGGCGCACCGCGATGAACGCCAGCACCGAGAACAGGAAGAGCGACGACACCGACGCCAACGCGATGACCAGGTAGACGGTGAGCGGGTCGGCCTGGGCCGGCTCGGCCGCCGCTTCCGGGAGCGGCAGGTAGGGCTGCGAGAAGCCGTCCACCAGCAGCACGTGCAGCGTGACGCTGGCCGACAGCGGCGGCTCGCCATTGT
>PVJL010021838.1:0-10047 GCA_004026885.1 Lyroderma lyra | reverse complement strand
GCTCCACATTCTGTTCACTGCTGTATTCCCAGTTCTTCAAATATTAAGTGCTTTATAAATATGCATGGAATGAATGAAGTTACTTAACCTTTCTCATCCCCAGTTTCTTAATCTGAAAAATAGGGATATGCACCACAAAGTTATGGTAGGAGTTAAATTAAAACATGAAATTTCTGTACAAAAATAGAGCATAGTAAATTCCACTAAGCATAGCTATTGCTATTGCTCACTTTTTGTTGTTATTGTGCCCCATATCATTAAGCTTAAAATAAGGGAATATAATCTTCTCATATCCTATTTCCATAGGATATGATTTTTATAAATTATAAGGCAGTCCTTACTTTTAAAAGTTAGCTAGCATTATATATATTTTTAACTTGCATCTGCTGTATTTTAAAATACTTAGTGTCAGTATCTGAGAACAAATATGCTCCTAATGTATTAAAATGAAGTGTCATTAGTTCAATATTAAATCTTAATTGTAATGTTCTATGTATGCTAGATACATATCTCATAAATACATAAAATGCCAGAGACAACAGCAGGCAGAACAAAATATATTTAAGGGAACAAGTAAGCTAAAGAACTAAAATAAAAAGTTGGAGAAAGGTTATCCAACAGAAGAATACAAAAATACAGAATTTAATATTAATATTTAACTTTAGTAAATCCTGAATGCCATATTGTGCCAAAATTTAAATAATGCAGAACTATATATGAAGTGGGAAGTGAAAGTTCACTATAATCCACTCTTTCCATGCCCCCAAATAATCATTAACAGCCTATTGTATATTCTTCTGGATTTTCCATGTACTGACATACATATAAGGGTATATATCGCTTTTATCAAGAATGGTATTGGACTATACATACTCTTCCGCAACTTCTTTCACTTAACAGTGTATCTTTCCATGTGCATGGTTTCCTTTAAGTTCCTCAAACATGCCAAACTTTACTTACCTTGGAGCCTTCCATGCAACCCTGGAATGTTCTGTCCCATACTTTGTAAATATAGTTCCTTGTTTCATTCTCTGCATGAATGTCATCTCTTTGGATGGACTTTTTCTGATCAATGTATAGAGTCCTCCCCAGAATTATTCTCTATTCACTCTACCATATTTATTTCCTTTGCACCAGGCACTACAGTTTCTAATTGTATGTTTGTTCTCCTGTTTCCTTGCCTATTTTCTCTCTCTAAACTGTGAATCTCACAAGGGCAGAGGCCAAACCTGTTTTATTCATTACTGTGCAAGTATATTCACTGCCTAGGACAGTGCCAGGCACATAACAAGCTCTCAATAAATAAGTGTTGGAAGAACAAATAAACTTGTAAGTAATTCACTGAAAATAATATTTTAATCTTTCGCTTCCTGTGTATAATGGATGGAGCATTGCCTTCTCTTTTCTTCACGTCTTTATTCACTCTTAGTTAAGAAACAATACTATAAATGTCTTGATTTGAACCTGGGATTTGTTTTAATCATGTACGATAAGGTGACAGACACAGGGACAACTGCCTTTGAAAAAAGAGTTTATTATTTACAGTTCCCAAGAGAAGGGGACATGACACACCCATTGAATTATCTTGGACCTTACCACGTGGTTTTAAATAAACATTGACACATGTCTGCTACTGTGAACTCCTTGAGAGCAAGGATTTTTGTATTCTCAGCTTTATATCTACCATAGGACTATGACACAGTAAACCCTCCACAAACATGTTCCATGAATGAAAAGCTGATTGGAAAGTCCTAATGTTAACCAGCAAATACCAAGTGTCGTAGACTTTGCTTGGTATTGGGGAAGTTTTACACAGGAAGCTCACGTCCAGTGAATTTTTCAAACCAAATATTTCCAAGGGGCCCCAGAATTTTATAATCCTAGACTGAATGGGACTTTGAGATCATGGACCCCCCCCCCCCAGTTGCCAGTAAGGAAAAGCAGCCCCTGGAAGGCTAAGTAGCAGCTTGTGGTCTCTCTCATGTAAATTTGCCAGAGGGTGTCAGGTCACTGTGAATTTACAATCTGACTATTGTAAGTTAACAAATAATTTTTTCCGTTAGTCCTTGATAAGGCATTTTTTCAGTTAGTCCTAATAACTTCCTTTCCAGATGAAAGATAATATTTTTGTTTTAAACCACACTTACCTTCTGAGATAAATACTACCAGAGATTTTTAAAAAAACACCTGAACCCTAGGTGTACATAATTACTCCTTTCTCTGAATTTCTATATATCTTACTTGCTCTTTCACAATATCAGCAGTCTGTTTTGTACTGCCCTATTACTTAGGATTGTTACATAATTTTTAATTGTTATTTATCACAGGTTTATGTGCAACCTTCCTAAATAGACTATCCCAAATAGACTCAGGCAAAAATATTTAGATTTTACACGTTATTGTATGGAATATAGAGCCTTGTACCTTAGGGACATGGAGCAGGTATTTCTTGATATTATTTGCATGTTTAGATAATTCATTTTTAAAATAAGAAGCTATTAGGCCTATATTTCATTCTGTTTTCCCCCTTCCATAAATGATGAGACAACTTACTCTTAGATTCTCAGGGTAAGAAGGCTCTAAAGTGGGTTCGATTCCCAGCCAGGGAACTACCCACATACAAAAAAAAAAAAAAAAAAAAAAAAGAAAGCTCTAAAGGAGAAGCAACTTCTCATTTTCTAATGATTCTCTGCTTGACTTCCTAGAGAAATAGATAGACTACAGACCTAATACTTAGTGTGTGTATATGTGTGTGTGTGTGTGTGTGTGTGTATAACATATGTAAATATTCCTTAAAACAACGCTTAGAAGTTTTGCAATTCTATTAAAATGATTCTTTTAAAGTTGGGCAGAAGTCCCTCAATAGCCTAGTAAATTAAACTAACTCTAGTAAATTAAACTAACTCTCAAGGGAACTCTGAGTTGTTGTTTGAAATTACTGAGTCAGAAAGGAGAGAAAGACATGCTGTTTCTCTTCTTATCTCAAGTTTTCTTTCTAGTTACAAGCTGGAGGAAGGAGATGAAATAATCTAGCCTCATACTGAACAAGGCCTTCCAAAACATAACTCGAATCCTTGGAAGTGGTTAACTGAGTTAAAATATAAAATTAAGCTTTACTTTAAACATCTCAGTATCTGGAGCCTGTTGTTGATATAGTTGTAGATTGATTCGTCACGTCTTAGTATCTGGACTAGGAAGCCATACCAAGTCAGTAAAACATTTTGTGCTTAGGTTGCAGCATGATAAGCACAAAGTGCAGGTGAACTAATAACAGGCAGCTTTATCTCCGAGGTGCTGTTCTCCTTGACATTGTGATTAAGCAGCCAGATATTATTATAGACTAAGAGCTCTGCTTTTTCTCCTGATTTCTCTGTGGCCTCAAATGGGATGTGGTTTAATTCAAAGTCAGCAGAAATTCCATATGAAAATCTTTGAGTCCAATGGAAAGTAGGTCAAGGTGGTAAAGAAACGAGCTAGTCCTCTGTGGGGAGAGCAGGGTTGGCAACCTCGTGGAGAAGGGGAGTTCACTCCAGAGGCTGTGAGAGAGCACTGGATTACTGAAGGAGGCCCATGCTGGAGTTGGTGAACTGCTGGAGCACAAAAAATTTATTAGATAAGCTTTACATTTTCAACTGAAATATGCCATCCTCAAGAACAGGTTTGCCATTTCAAATTGGAGGGTAGCTTACATTTGATGGTTAATTACTATTAATGACGGCATACTTGCTGTGCAAATGTCATTAAACAATGATGCTTTCAAAAGAAGTTTCTATGTTTTGATGAAGGCTCATTCGACATCATATTAGTAGCCAACTTTATGTTGTTCTGTCTAGCAAGATATAAGTGGGTCCTTCTGGTTCCCAAAGACAAGGTATTACTCAGAAGCTGTTGGATTATTCTTTGTCTTTTACTGGTACATAGCTTGCTACTTTGCATTTTTTTCTCTTTATTGGTATGTGTCCTAACATTCCATCTGTGTTGAAAAGAAGGAGAGAGTATAGTGCCTGGCACCAATTAACCCCATTGGAGTTAATTATGTTGAGGCTTCTTAGACCTCTTTAACTAGTCATTGAATATCATTAAGTAAATGTAGTATAATTTATTTTATTGTTGACTCTTCTGTTTAATAGGACTCCCCATTGATGGTTCATGAAAACAAATCTTTTACATGTTTTTTTAAACAGTGTGCTACTTTACATTTTAAGAATTAAACAATTAGTCTAGTCTCAGAAAATCCTTACCAAATAAAGCAAATGCTTACCCTTTTTCTTATTGATAAAAAAGTGAAGCAACATAGCAATGTTTAGTGTCAACAGATATTATTGAGAATCTATTATGTCCTAGGTACAGGAGAGACAGAGACAAAGAAATTACAGTTCGAACCTTATGAACGTGCCCTCAAGAAAATAAACTATGATATTGGGCAATATGTGCTGCATGCAGCTCTAAGAGGTCTAAGAGCACAGAACAGGAGTACAGAGGAAGAAGAAACATGCAGAGAGTAGATACCTCAGAGCCTGGGGAGTGAGGTGAGTTTATAAATGGTTCCTGCAGAAGGAGAGTGGAAGTCAGCCAGGAGTGGTGGGGACTGAGTTAAGGAGGGCATTTCAGACGAAGCAGAGGGTACTATGTATACAAAAACAGGGATATGTCTTCCTTTTCTATGGTTATCAGGGAACATATGACATGAATTTTAAAATTATATTTAAAATTTTAAATTCAAAGTGAAGACACTTTATTTCAAAGGCAAAATAAATGAAGGCCAAGCTGCTATATGTCATTATCTATAGTGCTTAGGTGAGACTGGGTTACTTTAATGGAAATAAGTTTGCGGGCTGGAGTGAAGGGAGTGCCCCGATAACTTGGAGACAGAGGTGGCCTGATGTCAATGGGGCAGTCAGAGGGCATAGAAAACAGAAGGGGGAAAGGGAAGTAACAGGGTATTGTTTGCTATCTGTGCTAACTCAGTAAGGTTAATGAACCGAAAATAAACTAAACTCTCTTACTAACCTCAGCTGTCAGGACTCCAGTTGGGAGTTTCGGCCATGGCTTCTGCTCTTGAATGTTATGTAAAACAACTACTCATATTAGGACATGATCACACATGTAATACCTGTGTCTAGCATTTATTATCTCATTCACCATTCTCCAAGCAGGTTACTTCTTAGCTCCCCATGGGGACAAGCACTCTGATGATGACAAAATGAGAGAATGTTGGCTAAAAATATTTTAAATCTTTAAAGCCTGTGGATTTGAGTATTAATTAATATTTTTCTTATTAAAGTTATTGCAGTGAGCCAAAGGCAAGTATAATTCAGCCCAGGGGCCAATCCTTATCTCCACAGGTCACAAAGTCCCTCCAAATGATCAGGACTTGCAGATTAAACACTCTCTTCTCCTTTTGATGACATTATCACATGTTCAGTGTAACTACTAAAGAATACTAGGTTAAGAGCAGCTGGCTTATCCAAAATTGAGGGTATTAGTAAGTACTATTTTAAGTACCACAGAAAGAAAATGGACTGTGGGAGGCTTGCTCACAGTATCTATCATTGACTTCCCATTTTATATCATTTGATTCACAGTTGAGAAACAGGCATGAAAGGTGCAGTAGCAGGATTTATTAGATGATGTAGAGAATATGGCAAACAAATTTTTATATTTGATCCTGGCTGCAGGGCTCAGTAGTGAGGCTAATTAAGACTGAATATCAAGGTCTACCTTTTCTGAGTAGTCATTTTCTTGTTAGAGAGACTCAATCTCTAGAAAAGAATCCAAATTTTCCTAAAGATATGATTTAATGTGATGTCAGATTCCTTTTAAACCCTTTTATAGACTCCTGTTTTCTTTAAACCAAAGAATGGCTCAAGATTTTCTAGTATTTTGTTACTAAAGATAACAAAACTGTGTCTTCTATTTATTTTAATTGCATCATATTGATGTTAAAAATTAATATCAGAGCACTTCCATGAGGAACTCCCTATATAGTCTTTTTAATAAAACAACCTTTGGGTGGGAGAGGATGGGGGGAAGCTAGGTATAGGGTGATGGGGAGAGAGGTCACATTAGGTGGTGAACTGATTATACATCAAGTTGACAATGCACTGTAGAACTGTATGCCTGGAACCTATGTAATCCTTGCTAACAGATGTCACCCCAATAAGTCTAACAATAAAAATGAATTAAAAAAAAAAACACCTTAACTGGTGAAAGTTATTTTTAAAAAAAACAAACAAACAGTCAGCTCAGACTGTGAAGCAATTTCTGCACAGGGCAAACACTGGGGCAATCAGGCCAATTAGTGGAGGCTAACAGCAACAGTAATATCAATAAAGGCAAACCAGTCAAAAGCTGGGTAGGGCAATGGAGAAATGAGACTGTCAAAGAGAGAACCTGACTAAAACCACTGTCATCCCATAGGGGAGGGAAAAGGGGTCAGGATAACAATGCACATGCCAAAACTGTGCCCTCTGAGCAGAGACATTAGAGGCTGCACACTGTGTGGGAAACAGACTTTACTGAATTGATCTGGCCAAGTCACTAAACAAATAAACGAACAAACACCAACAAAGACAACAAGTCCTAAAGCAAGTCTGGATCAATCTCTAGAGTTGCTACAATGGAAATGTACAGTTTGCAACCAAAAAATGAGGCATACAAAGAAACAGGCAAGTGGGACCCACACACACAGAAACTGCCTTTGGGAGGACACAAATGCTGGACTTAGCAGACAAAGACTTAAAGCAGTTATTATAAATATGTCCAAAGAACTACAGGAAACATGCTTATAAATATAAACTAAAATTCCTCAATACAATATTAGCAAACTGAATCCAGCAACATATGAAAATGATTATATATCACGACTAAGTGGAATTTGTCCCAGATATGGAAGGTTGGCTTACACTCAAAAAACAATGTCACATACGAATACAATATCAGTAGAATAAAGGACAAAACCACATGATTATTTCAATAGACACAGAAAAAGAATAAAACAAAACCCAACACCCTTTCATAATAAAAATAGTCAACAAACTAGAAATAGAACGGAACTTCCTCAACCTGATAAAAGGCACTACAAAAAAAATGTATAGTAAAATAATCATCACATTTAATGGTGAAAGACTGAAAACTAACCATGTAAAATTGTAAATAAGAAAAGGATATTCACACTCTCCTCTTTATGCAACATAGTACTATAGGTTTTAGCTAAGGCACTCAGGCAATAAATAAATAAATAAATAAATGAAATAAAAGGTATCCAGATTGGAAAGAAAGATGTAAATCAATCTATATTCGAAAATGGCATAATCTTACACATAGGAAATTCTAAGAAATTCACCAAAACAGTATTAAAACTACTAATAAATGAATTCAGTAAGCTTATAGGGTACAAGGTATATGCAAAATTAATTGCATTTCTATACACTAGCAATTAATAATTAAAAATAAAATTAGGATGAGAATGCAAATTGATGCAGCCACTATGGAAAACAGTATGGAGTTTCCTAAAAAAATTTTAAATGCAACTATCATATGATCCAACTGTCTCACTTCTGAGTAATTATCCAAAGAAAACAAAAACACAGCTCAAAAAGATATCTGCACCATGTTCATTTAGCATTACTTACAATAGCCAAGACATGAAAACAACCAAAGTGTTCATCAATGGTTGAATGGATAATGTGATATATACAGACACCCATACAAAGAAATATTGTTCAGCTGTAAAAAAGATTCTGCCATTTGTGACAATATGTGAATAGACCTTGAGGACTTTAGGCTAAGTGAAAAAAGTCAAACAGAAAAAGACAAATACCACATGATTGCACTTACATGTGCAATCTAAAAAACAAAAACAAAACAAAACAAAAAATTCCCAACTCACAGATACAGAGAACAGATTGGTGGTTGCTAGAAGTGAAGTGGCGAGAGTAGGTAGGTGGAAGAAATGAGGGAAGCTGGTCAAAAGGTACAAACTTCCAGATACAAGATATATAAGTCCAGGGAATGTAATGTACAGCATGGTGATTATACCTGATATAGTCTTATATATCTGAAAGTGGCTAAGAGTAAATCTTTCAACTGCTCATCACAAGAAACCAATTTGTAACTATGTGGTGATGGATGTTAACTGGTCTTATTGTGGTGATCATTTTAAAAAATAGAAAAATATATCAAATCATTATGTTGTTTACCTGAAACTAATATAATAATAAATGTCTTTTATATCTCAGTTGGAGAGAAGGAAGGGAGGAAGGAAAGAGAAGGAAGGGAGGAGAAAAGATTCTGATACCTAGGATGCCACACTGAGGTTCTGTTTCAGTTGGTCAGGGATGCCTGCCTACCACCACTAAATTAGCTTGTAAAAGCTCCTCGGATAATTCTCATGTCTAACCAGAGCTAAAAGCCACTGGAGTCAGAACCATTTTCTGTACTTACAGGCAAAATTATAAAACTTCATGAAATTAACATACTTTCAAGTAATTATTTCTCCAATATTTCAGGATTCCAGGCACATAGAATGCTCATTTAGAATAACAGAATGAAAAAGTTAAACAGAAAAACATTAAATTAAGAAAACAATTTCACTTCTAGTATCAAAAAGAATTAAATACTTAGAAATAAATTTAACCAAAAAAATGCAAAACTTATACTATGCAAACTATAAAGCATTGTTGAAAGAAAGATCTAAATAAATGGAAAAGACATTATGTGTTCATGGATTGGAAGGTTATATACTGCTGATATGACAATATTCCACACACTGGTCTACAGATTCAACACAAGCTCTATCAAAATCCCACCTGGCTATTTTGAAGAAATTGACAAATTGATCCTAAAATTTATGCAGAAATATAAGGGATCCAGAATAATCAAAACTACCTTGAAAAAGACAAAGTTGTAAAACTCAAATTTCCCTGTTTAAAAGCTATTACAAAACTACAGTAATGAAAACAGTGTGATTTTGTATAAGGATAAATAGGAGGGCTGTCCAGAAAGTATCCAGCCATGTAATATGAAAAATGGAGGCATTTATGGTGGGATTTTTTTTTCTGGACAGTCCTCATATATAGATCAGTAAACTGGAGAGTTCATAAACCCTTCCATGTTAGTCCACTGATTTTTGACAAGGGTGCAAGACAACCACCTGGGGAAAGAATAGGTTTTTCAATAAATGGTTCTGGAACAACTGTATATTCATATGCAAAGAAATGAATTTGGACCATTTATATTACACACAAAAATTAACTCAATATGAATCACAGACCTAAATATAAGACTTTAAACTATAAAACTCTTGAAAGAAAAATAGTTGTAGATCTTCATGACCTTCGGTTAGGCAAAGGCTTTTTAGACATCACAACGAAAGCATAAGCAAAAACAACAAAATAGATACCTCTGACTTCATCAAATTAAAAACTTTTGTAAAAAAAGGGAGAAATCAAGAATTACAAATTCATAGTCACAGAATAGTCACAGGGATATAAAGTATAGCATAGGGAGGGCATACAGTCAATAATATTGTAATAACTATGTATGATGTCAGAGGGGAACCAGATGTATCATAATGAGGATTTAGTAAGTTATATAAAGAACACATCGCTGTGCTGTACACCCGAAACCAATGTAACATTGTAAGCCAAATGTAATTGGAAAAAAAAAACCTTTTGTGCTGCAAATGATACCACTAAGAAAATGTAAAAACCATGCACAGAATAGAAAATATTTGCAACCATCTAGTAAGTGACTTGTTTCCAGAATATATAAAGAACTCTTGGGAGTTCTCTGGTGGTGTAGTGACTAGACTTTGGCGCTGTCAACACTACGGCCTGGGTTCGATTCCCAGCCAGGGAACTACTCAAGTTAAAAAAAAATTAAATTACATTTCAACCGACTTAGAATATTAAAAAAAAAATTAAGGGGAGTTCCCTGGTGGTGTAGTGGCTTAAGGCTTCGGCGTTGGCGCTGTCAGCGCTGCGGCCTGGGTTCGATTCCCAGCCAGGGAGCTACCCACATACCAAAAAAGCAAATAAAAAAAAA